>VNJV01007169.1:0-19412 GCA_008042635.1 Drosophila nikananu
CCGACCCGGTCACGGCGCTGCTTATCTTGTACTTTGGCCCAGGCCTTATCCCAGGCTTTTGCTATCGCAACCCAACTGCGCCGACACGGACACCGCGCCGGGAAGCCAAATGAAGCGTTGCGGCTGTGATTAAAAATCAGGAGTCCCGGGATTCCGGATGCTGCTTGGTATCCGTGGTATCCCCAGCTAGCTATGGTATGCAAGGCAACCAGATGCACCATCGCCAACGCCATCAACACCGCATCCTCCGCCCGCGCAACGGTATATATCACACGGTCTAGTCATGTTTGTGATGAGCATCTGGTGCAGCAGCCTCAGCCTGAGCAGCCGCAGCCTGGCCATTGCCATGGTGGCCTGTGTCGCCCTGCTCTACTTCTCCTACAGCTTCAACGTCTGCCTCCTGGCCAGCATCAGTCGCTGTTTGCAGCAGGTGAGTGTGAGGGGGCGGTGGGCGGTGGGAGTTCTTGGGTATATTACCGAAGGCCAAACACATCGATTAATATCTTCGGTGTTAATACCTTTGACTTGAGTACATCGAAGAATGTAAGGCAAATTTTTCATTCAGAGAAAGGAGCCTTCAGGAAGCCTAAAATAAATCGTGTAGTTTAAAATGCAGCAAAAGAAAAGTATAGAAGCTGAGTTTGGTTAATCGAAGTTTGTGTACTCTTTCAACTTTGAATTCAAAGAAATCGTTTGCCCAAGGGTATTACTTTTAATTTATTATTTTATTTTCGTATTCATTATACCCTTGAAGGGTATTATGATTTGAGTCAGAAACTGGCAAAGTAGTGAAGGAGTCATTTCCGACCCTATAAATCATATCTATTCTTGATCAGCATCGACAGCCGAGTCGATCTAGCAGTGTCTGGTAGAGTAACAAAATTTTTTAAAATTTTCAAAACTTTAATGGTTTAATGGTTAAAATTCTAAAAAAAATTGCAAAAATTTAATTTTAAAATAAAATAAAATTTAGTACGCAGTTTTATTAGCTTTATAAAAACTAACTCAGAACAGTTTTCCGAATTCAAATTACTGTATTTTTAGCTTAGTTATTATATTTGTTTAAGCTTTAATTTTCCCAAAAATTATGGATAAATATTAAAATTTTAATACTCCTTTCGGGGTATATTAATATCAGTCAGAAGCACAGTACTCAGTGAAGGAGTCATTTCCGACCCTTGATCCTCTTGATCAGCATCGTTACCCGAGTCGATATAGCCGTGTCTGGTAGAGTAACAAAATTTTTTTAAATTTTCAAAACTATAATGGTTTAATGGTTAAAGTTAAAAAAAAAATTAGCAAAAAAAAATAAATTTTAAAATAAAAGAAAATTCAGTACGCAGTTTTATTAGCATTATGAAAACTAACTCAGAACAGTTTTCCGAAATTAAATTCTTGCCTTTTTGGCAAAGTTATGAACGATTTTAATAATAAAGGGTAATAAAGATTTAATGGTTAATATAGGATTAATAGGGTATATAGCACTCTATAAAGTCGATGGTTCCTTTTCTGATACTTCCTTTTTCTCTTGCGGGTATCAAACATTAAAAGCATTTCTTCCCACAGCCTCCGATTTTGTAGTAACCAATTTAAAATGTATTTAAATGTTGACCATAAATTTAAGTATAAAATTCTTCTTATTTTTCTCAGAGCAACATTCGCAATCTCCTGGCCCTGTCCTCCTCCACCCACAACGAAAGCACTGAATCGGCAGGCAACAACAGCAGCAGCAGCAACAGCAGCAGCGGCGGGAACAGCTCTGCGACCAGCACAAGAGAACCTCCGGTTCAGACCGTGACCATTCAAACCAATGGTCTTGATGGAGCGGCACCCAAATATCAGATGCTGCGGCCACAGGGACTCCGGCCATCGCGCCACCTGCCCGACACGCTCATCATTGGCGTAAAGAAGAGCGGAACGCGGGCGCTATTGGAGTTCATCCGGCTGCATCCGGATGTGCGGGCCGCCGGCTCCGAGGTGCACTTCTTTGACCGGCACTACCAGAGGGGCCTACGCTGGTATCGCCACCACATGCCCTATACCATCGAGGGCCAGATAACCATGGAGAAGACGCCCAGCTACTTTGTTACCAAGGAGGTGCCGCAGCGTGTCTACCACATGAATCCGGAAACTAAGTGAGCGTCCCCCATTCCTTGTTCTCATGGTTTTATTAATGTCTATTAATGTCTGCTTAAACCCGGCTAGACTGCTGATCGTGGTGCGAGATCCAGTGACACGGGCCATCTCGGACTACACGCAGGCGGCCAGCAAGAAGGCGGACATGAAGCGATTCGAGCAGCTGGCCTTCGTCAACGGCAGCTACTCGACGGTGGACACCAACTGGGGGCCCGTGAAGATAGGTGTATATGCTCGCCACCTGGAACGCTGGCTCCTCTACTTCCCCCTGTCGCAGTTGCTCTTTATCAGCGGCGAGCGATTGATTATGGATCCCGCCTATGAGATTGGCCGCGTCCAGGACTTTTTGGGACTGAAGCGCGTCGTCACCGAAAAGCACTTCTACTTCAATGCCACCAAGGGCTTTCCCTGCCTGTTCAAGTCGGAGGCTCGCTCCACGCCGCACTGCCTGGGCAAGACCAAGGGACGCAACCATCCGCACATCGATGCGGGGGCCATCAAGCGACTGCGCGACTTCTATAGGCCCTTCAACGACAGGTTCTACCAGCTCACGGGCATCAACTTTGCATGGCCCTGAAAGGAGCCAAGGATCATCAAGGCCAGCCAAAGGGAGGTAAGTGGATAAATTGACTTACCAGAGGATAAAGTATTAAATATATATAGTTCAAAACCTATCCCCCCAATTTGTGTGAAATAGGGAGCTGTCTTTTGTACAAAGCTCTTTCGTCTCCATTTATGTATACGTTTTTAATGATCATAACTAAGAACAATTCCTAATGCCTAATGTTCTGTTTCATTTTCAGAATTGACCTGCGGATCCATCAAATCCATAAAAAGCAGCTAAAGAAAAAAAAAACGAGAAGTTGTGGACTGATATTGTTGAATGCATTTTTTATACATACATATTATTATTGAACTTACATACATAATTATATATATATATACATATATAAAAGACAGACACCTAGGGTTAGCGATCAGATATAATGGTAGCTTTATGAGGACAAAGATACATAACGGTTCCTTTCTTCTACTCGAAATTGAAAAGAAAACAACGGAATAAGCTTCAAATCAAGTCACTTTCACCTTTTCACACACTACTCTCTCTCTCACTACTCGAAAGGCAAACGCTGTACTGAACGCGCTATATATACTATAAATATACATATATACATATACCTAGATAACCGTAATTCTTGAAATGCAATTATTTACATACCTATATAGTGTGAACCAATAGAGCTTACAACGAAATTCCTACAGCCTCGCAGCATCCGCAGTTTCCGTAAGATTAAGCACAAGACGCCTATATAATATGTAGTTTCCAATGTTTTCAATTGCATGACTTAACCTATGTAATTGCTTACCTAATTTCAATCAAAACAACAAACTAAATAAATCCAATTTAGCTAAAATTTAAACCAAAATGCGCCTGATTTCACTTAAAAATCAAAAACAGGAAGTGGAAGGGTTTGCGGTCTGAGCAGCAACCTTTTCGCCTGCCTTCGGGTCTTCGGTTTCGGGTTGCTCGTTGATCGTAAGCAGGAGTCGGTCTCTTACGATACGATATGGATAAATGATACGATATATGATTGATTCCGCTCAATATCGTTCCCAAAATATCGTAAACTTTAAATAGTAAAATAAAATCCATCAGTTATATACATTTTTTTGTGAATTTATTGTATTAATTTTGGGTTTCACTTTGTATTTTGCTTGCCAGCCACTTTTTGTGATAATTTCTTTCTTGCTTTGAAGGTCTTTGAGTGGATTTGTCGCTTTAAGTACAATTTGATAAATTAACTTGCGGTGGTTTGTGGTTTTTGTTTGCCTTTAGGTATTCAACATATTGTACATATTGTGTAGTAGTTTGTTGCTGATCTTTGCCTATTTATGGTAATGAATCTTATTAAAAGTATGTGACTACAGCTAGGGGGTGAGGTGAGGTGATTGATCGTATCGTAAAAGTAATTTGGTTACAACGAACTAAGCGAGAATAACTTAGGTAACTTATGGGTAGAGGGGTGTGTGTGTGCCTAAAGCTAGACAGCTCCGATTTCTTTGATTTTATTACATTATTATTATATATTACATTCATCCGATTGGCTTCGGTTAAGGTTAAGGAAGGCAGGCGGGCGGGGCGGCCATTGGAGGCAGGGCGTCATCGTCATTGACAGAGGTTGGGCTGCCCGCGGTGGCCGGTCCACCTCTATCGGGCGCTGCGTCTCCTCCTCCATCGTGTCCTGCGCCCACATTGGAACCCAGCGCCGCCTCCGATTTGGCCGTCTGCAAACGCTTCTCACAATAGAGGCTTCCCACCGGCTTGGCCATTGGTGCTGCCAGGCTCTTGGTCGACGCCGACACTGCTGCCTGCGGATCTGCATCGACGCTCGAGTGACGCTTAAGGAATGTCGTTGGTGCAGTCGCCTGCCGGCGTTCCGTGACCGGAAACTTGTTGCGCGTGCAGCTCAAATCAAACTGCACCGGACAGAAGCGTCCAGGTGTGGTTCGATCCTCGTTCCACAGCCTAAAATCATTCGATGCTTCATTCGATGCACTCGATTTAGCTACCACTGCAGATGCACCTGGTTCCGACGCCGCTGGCTGGGCCTTTTCAGTAGGCAAGTCCTTGGGGTCTGCGCCTTTGCCATCGCATACATCCTCGCCGGGATCTTCGTGCCCGTCGTGATCGTCGTCGGTGGCGGACATTGAACTTTCCGTGTCGTCGATGTGAAGCCTTTGGCGGTCTGGTATTACTTTCGGTTGGACAGGCGACGGCTTGAATATCCTGGGCGACTGGTCCATGAGCAGATTCTCCCAGCTGGTCTCGTACACGCTGGCCAGTTGGGCCGCCGGCTTGGGTTTCTGGCCCATCGCCTTGTACATGGTGGGGGGTGCTGGAGCGGACGCGGCGGCCTCCGCCTTTTCCTCCACCTGCATCTTTCGCGCTCCGATTATGAGTTGCGGCTTCATGTAAAACGAGTCGAAGTTCAAGTCTAGGAAGAGCTCCTGCAGGAAACGGCGGAAACTCATGCGATAGCTGCTCCTGCCCAAAGTCTTGCAGGACTCGGAGTAAAGGCAAATGTCCTGAGGAGAGAAGGTCAGTGTTAGTTCTACATGTTGCATAGAGATTCCCTGGTAAAGGCTCACCTGAAAGGCATGCGGATGCTTCTGTTTGAGCTCCAGCAGCGCCATCTTTGACTGCTTGGCACTCACGGGATTAGCTAGGCGCTGTACGTTGTATAGGATGGAGGCAGTCAGTCTGTCCAGCGCATTGTCTTCGCTCAGCATGCTCTCCGGCGAATGGAAGCTAATGTCTGCACCCAGTGTGGCTGCCCCAGCTCCTGGAACTGGTACGGAGGAGATGTCCTTTTTCACTTGAACTGACGCAGCCAGAGCAGCCGCTGCAGCACTGCTGTACAGCTCGCAGGGCGCTAGGGATGCTCCACCGCCTCCGGCCGCATTGCCGTTGCTCTGACTGGCCCCCATATCCGGATGACGCTGCTGTCGCGGATAGCGAGCACAATGGAGGCACTGGCTCCGCGTATGCTTGGCACTCTGCTGCCACTGGTTTTTGGTTGCGGAAGAGACGTCCGACAGCGAGGATATCACAGAGGACTCGTCGCCGACCTCATTGGTCAGTGAATCGTTGAGGAATTGGTGGCGTCCAATGCTATTGAGCAGATTTATGCCCACGAGATCCTGGTCCTGAATGTCGCGTGACACGTACGTTCGGCTAAGGTTGCGCTTGGGAAAGAGGTCCAGCACGTTCTTGGGCAGGCAGATGCCCGAATAGCAGGGCCCCTGCAGATCGTTCTGCGGCAGGAACTTGGGAGCATTTTGCGTGGACAGCAGAACGTTCAGCTCGTCGGCGGAAAGACGCCTAAAAGGATCAAAAATGCAATATTAGGGATTAGGCTTCGAAGGGGATCACAATGTAAAGAAACCCACCTGTACACCTCGTTCAGCATGGGCTGACGGTCCAGGCTTCTCACTTTCAGCCGCCTATGGGGATGCGTCCAGTCGTGCTTGCGCATCTGCACGGGCACGTCGACGGTCTTGTATAAGTCCGCTGCGAACTCCGAGAAGACCGGTCGACTGTGTGCACGCAGGGAGCGCAGTTGGGCATAGCCCTTCACCGCCATCGGACTGAGGGCGGCGGATGGCTGCAGACTGGTGGCCAACTGGTGCCGCCGGATCAGCTCCTCGCTCTCCAGCAGATTGGACATGCTCGGAATCGGACTCAGCGGAAACTGCTGGTACTCGCTCATGTTGGCCGCTGCTGCGGCGGCAGCTGCTGCTGTTCGTCCCGTCACAGACTCGCAGCTGCTCACGCCCGAAGTATTTGAGTCCGTGCATGAGTTGTACCGGATGCGGTGCTGATATGGAGTGGGATAGAGACCCGATCCCGGTACCGGTCCCGTTCCTGGTGTCGTCGTGGCTCCTCCCAGCAGGCTAATCACATCCGTGGTCTTTGACTCAGAGAGCGAGCGCTGGTGCTTGGACGTTGGGCGCAGGTTGCTGCCCTCGGGCAGAGTCTTCGACTTGGCAGCCACGCCCACCGGGTGCATTAATCGACTGGGATGCACATCATCAGTGGTGCGAACACTGTCCGTTGTTGTGGTGCTGTTCGGGTCCTGCCCCGCGGTCCCCACAGCCGCTTTAATCCCGGATATCGTAACACCTCCAGCGCCACCGGACTCTATTTGTTCGGCAATTGAGTTCCAATAGTCGGAGCCCGTTAGGTAGAATCCATCGATCTGATCCTCCAGCATCGTCAGATTATAGGAGGGCAGCACGTCCTCGTAGTAATGACGTACTGGCGTATACTGATTGGATAGCCAGTCCTCCGGCTGGTGCACTGGCCACATGGTATTCCTGTCATGTCGAACACACAGCCAGTCTGTGGAAGGTAATTGTTAGTTAGCCTATGTGCAACATGCAAGACTTTAGGCATGCGTTTCCAATTCAACATGTGGCAAGCAGGAGATTCAGGTATTTGAGTAGTACGCTGCTCCCATGTACATTTCTGTACTCTTTTTTGGGGGAATAGTTCTTAACGTAATTATAAATTACAAACAATTACTTACTCAGTTTGAAGAGAATGTTGGCACCCGCCTGGGTGCCTGCAATAAGCCCCAAGGCACTGAAACAGGTGGCCCGCACCGAGTAGACCTCACACTTGGTCACCAGCACAATAAGCTTCTCATAAAGCCTACATAGTTAAGAATTAACCAGTGCATTCATCATCGTTTATAATTAATAACTCACCTAGAGTTCAGTTCCAAAAAGTATTCAATACCATTGGCATGGGTGGAGGCGTGAGCCAGGGCCCAGATGGCTGCCTTTAGTTCCAGACACTCGGCATCGTCGGTGCATTTGGCGCGGGTGAGCACCTCCAGCAGCTGGGGCAGATCACCGTGCTTCCTCAGGGCCGACATACCCTGACCGGTCTGCGCCATCTGGCCATAGAGATGCGGCGCAATGTTTGGCGGCACCGTCTGCGGTCGCTGGTTGCAATTGCGTCGCGAATAATAGCCATCCTCGTTGCGTATGTGCAGGGTTAAGCTGGCATGGGTATCCGCCTCGACGAGGAGCACGTAACGCTTGTTGTAGCCATTGCGCCAGTATCGGATCTCTTCCTCAATCCGCGCCATCGTACTGTTCAGGCCACGGGGAAGGGAGTAGTAGCGGGCCATTAGCAGTCGTCCGGCATCGCCGCGCTGCGTGAGATTGGGCCAACGGCTGACAATCTCCTCGAGGTAATACTTATCGTGACAGGCCTCCTCCAGCACCTCCATGGCGGCCAGCACCACGCTACGGTCAGAGTCACGCGTCTGATGGATAATAAGGGGAATGCCCCAGACCTCAAAATGCGGCAGGCGGGCACGTAGAAGCACCGCCATAAACTGGGTGGCATATAGGCGGCCATAGCGCGTCTTAGCCGACGTCAGTGCCTTCTCTAGCACCTGTCGCGGCAGCTTCTCGTAGCTGTAGTTCAGGCCGGACACAATCAGCTTTACGTAACACACATGATCCGTCACACGAACCAAGTTGATAAGGCTGAAAAAAGGTACGGAGAAAATGGGATTACATCTTGGTAAAAAGCTTTATGCCTTCATTCGATCTGTATTCTATCTGGAATAAATTGAAATCTTCCAGATCCTTGATCTCCCCTCCTCGATTCTATACTTACTATTCGAAGACGGTGGTGTTCTTTAGTACTTCGATGCCCTTGGTGGTACGACACATGCGTCCGATATACAGGAAGTACTGCTGACACATCGTATTGTTCATGTGCTGCGGACTAAAGAGACAGTCATGGGCACGGTTCGATGTGGTAACGGCCGCCAACTGTTGGCTTATGTCCGAGAAATAGTCGGTAATGTAGCGCATACATTCCAGCTGCAATCGAGCATTAGTAGTTCACATTAGAAATGAAAATAGAATTGTTTAAAGATCACTTACCTCGCTGCTGCCCAGTAGGACATCGATCAAGTCCAGCCCGGCACTGACATACGTGGGTAAACTCTGTCCCGGTACCAAATCCTGGTGCGAGAACCGATTGTTGCGTGGCTTGTAAAAGTCGACCAGTCGCTTTAAGAATTTTCCCAGCGTGTAGTCCAGTTTGCGGATTAAATTCGACTAAAAAGATGAACATGAAAGTGAGATAACATCAGTAAATCATCAAGAGTGATGGGGTGGTCTATGGAAGTCCTTCAATTTCTGCATTATTCTCGTTGACATTTCTTTTTTCGACTTGGACTCACCTTAAGTATTGTGGTGATTACGTCCCAGTCCCAGAGATGTGCGTCTGCCTGGCTCAGTACCCGCGAGTCTGTAAGCAGACGATTGAAGGCCCGGAAGTTGTCAAAGAAGGCTTGTGGCAGGAACTTTCGCTTAAGTCGGAAACTGGATCTTGACGAGGTCGATGCCTGCGAGTTGGACTCGTCGCTGGAGGAGACGGAGTCCAGCCGGCAACGATCGAGCGTGGCACGAAATTGGCCCACAGCCACGGATGGGACAACAGAAGCGGCTGCTTCTGCCGTATCCTGCAGCTGAAGCACCGGACCCGCCTGCTCCTGAACGTTGAGATGTCGCCGGAACAATCGGGTCTGGATGAGGGCACCGCCCTGGATAATGCTGTCTAGGAACAAGCTGCACGATGCCGGCCGTTGGCGCAGCATTTTTTGGTAGTTCTGTAAGGCCGCCACCGCCGCATTGGCCTGCTGGTTGCCCTGGGTGGCATGCCCCACCAGTGTGGGCAGTGCCGGACTCGTGCAGCAGATGTCCGGCGGCAGGTGCGTGTGCATCAGTTGCAGTATTTTGCCAATTAGGACCGTGGCCTGCACCGAAACGAACTGATCGCTGCCCACGGCGACCTCAACGAGTGCGTTGAGGAGACCAGTTTCCAGGAAACAATAAAGCATCAGTGCCAGGTGCTGATCCACCACATTCGGCGCTCGAGCTGCCAGCGTTGGCAAAATGGAGCGGCCTTCGGCGGACACAAAGCCGTTGCTAAGCAGCCACGTTGCCTGGAAGTCCGAGGGGTCCACAGCCTGCAGGGCCACTGCATAGTCATCCGTCCAGGTGGGCTGCGGGAGCGAGAGCAGCTCGTACAGCAAATCCAATATTGCTTTCTGTATGGGATGCAGGGAATCGATATAGCGAACTGGTTGCGGCTTGAAAGGAACAGGACAACTCACTCTGACTTCGATTTGATTTAAATATAAAGCATCGACTATTGCCTTGAGACCTGAGGGTTTGCTGGGATCACAGAATTCCAGGGTGCCTGTCCAACTGCGCAGCACCGAGAGCAGGGCCAGCCGACAGCTCGTATAGCGAAGTTCACGCGCATCTCTGCAAGGTTGAATCATAGGTTGTTTAGCCTTGTTTCTATTGCCAGCCCTGCGAAACTTACTTGTTTTTATCCATGATTCCAAGCCTGTAGGTGAAGTCACAGTACGGAGCAGCCAGACAGTCGAGCCGCACTCCGCAAATATTCCGCGTCTGCGGCCACTCCAGAAGGTATAGCAGCACACCGCACAGGCTCTCGGCTATCCGGGGATTGTGACATTCGAGGACGTTGCGTGTGATGGATGTAACACCCCCGCAGACGATCAGGAGCGCCGGATTGAGCACGGCGAATTCCGCGAGCGTGGCCAGGCAGGCGCGCAGCAGATTGTCGTTCTCATCGATTCCACTGTCGGCCAGCGAGACGAGGCAGCGAACCACCACCGGACTGATATCTTCCGGGGAAATGGCTAGCATCTTGCGCACCAGCTTCAGCGCCTGGACGCGCTCATCGTCGTTCTTTAGCATCAGATCGATGGAGCGACAGACCAAATGCTGCAGCTGCAGGGCATTGAACACCTTGATGTCATTGGACGTGTTGATGGCGTAGCGGATGGTCCTCAGAGCCGCTGCGCGCACCTGGGTGAAGGTGTGCACCAGTGAGGCACTGAGACTGCAAAATGACAAAGAAGCGAATGAAAATAATTAAAATTATAATTAGAAAATAAGTAAAACATTCCCACCAGTAGAGCAGTTCCTCAGTGCTGAAGCGTATGTTGCTATGATGTGACCCCTTTCGAGCCCCCAGGCAGAGCGAGGCCAGGGCGTTGAGCAGGAAGAGGCGCTTAGTATCCCGCGTCTCCTCCAAGCAGAGCATCGAGTATATGTCGAAGGCATTCTCAGCGGCTGATCGCGTTGGATCCTGGCGGTAACTGTCCTCCGGATCCTGAGAAACTGTAATGAAGAAATGGAAAACGAGGAATTATTTTGAAGTTCACTTAGAACATAATTTAAACGAATAAACTGAGTGGGTATTCAGGGTTACAGGAAGACATTCGTGACTTAATAAATGGAAAAGATTGGAATTTATAAGAAAATTTCATTTATTTTCCAGCAGCTTAGGATTGTATGCGTACAATTCTAAAGGGAAGCGGCTTTACATGATCCACAACCGCATTGGAAGGCGATCACTTTAGATCACGATAAATGCAGGCTGCAGAGAGCATTAGTTACAACTACAAGGTGTTCTTATAACGAGAACCGCTCTTGTTTTTGGGACTGTAATCGATAAGTCGTTCAATTGAGATCTCTTTTTACCGCTTGCTTCAACACAGCTGATGAGAGCACCTTAGAAAGTTACATCATGAATCGTCACAACTATGTATGTATGTATGTATGTATATATAAGATGGTCTCATCACGAGAATTCCTCTCTCTTCAGGGGGGTTATTGCGAAAAGAGAGATCTGCAGAGCTGAGGCCACCTTATAGGTTGCATCATGTGTTGTCTGTTGGCGGTTTTGTTTTTGTTTGTGCTGTGTCATCGTTTTGCTGCTGCTCTCTATGCTGCCAGCTTGTTGTTGTTTTGTAGTTTGGTGCTGGCGATCGTCTATAAATAGTCGGTCAATATGAAGCAAAAGAATTTGGTCAAATGGCAAAAACAACAGCTGCAGGAATAACAAAAACACAACCAAAATAAATACACAACATACATATGTACATAGGTATCTACATATGTTAAAAAGTAAATATACACCGTATCAACTTTCAGGTGAAAAGCTGTTATGCTCTTCACACATAGACATGGGCACCGTTATGCGCATTCGACTTAACAGTGGCTGCTTCTGCTGCTGCATTTAACATCAATGTCAACAAATGCAATGTATGTATGTACATACATATTTACGATAAATGCTGCAGTTTTTGAATATGTAAGTCCCCCTCCCCCACCACTAAATAACAACAAGCCCTATTCACGGGAGAAATGGGAACAAGAGTACCAACAGCTGCTGGGAAACGGCAGAAATTATGTGTCGACGCTATGTTTAATGTTAATTTATATTCGTTACATTACCTTTGATGCGTAATTGAAATTTGCTTCGCTTGACAAAATGTAGGGAGGCCATCGCGGGGCTTCGCGCAAGGTCGAGAGGGCTTGGCGGCAAAGGCGGCATAGCCTGGTCAACCAGCAGCACAATGCCAGGACAGTTCTGGTGCGAATCACACGTATATATTGCTTTTCTTTTCAATTTCACTTGCTGGGGCTGAACAATTTACATTTTTTTTTTATTGGGCTGCTCGCCGCATCAAAGTAGAGTTCAGTGTTACCAGATGCAAATTTGGCTTTCCTTCTTAAAAATCTCGAAAAGTTAAAATTCCTCCCCAGAAAATACAAGTGTTCCCCTGAATTAAAAATCAATTTATTTGAATTAATGCTTATGACGTTGTGAAAACTATGGCATGAAGAAAAGCCATGGGAAAAATATTTATTGTTTATTATCTACATGCGATACTTTTAACAAAGAATAACAAAAAATATCGAGTATCGATATTCGTAACAATTCGAATAAGTAAAAATACCTATACAGTAAACATCAAATATACAAAAATTATAAAACTATAGTACACAACTTTCCATTGGTTCAACTGTGTTTATCATTTTCTTCAAGACAAAATAGTCTTCATAATAAGGAGCGTATTTTTGAAATATTTTTCAATGTGAAAATACTGCTGTACCATTGCATAGCCAAGATATATTTTGGCTTTATTTATCGTATAGCGGATACAATTTTTCTAATCAAACAATACAGCATTTACTCAGAAAGGCAGATGCAAAAATGCTTCTACCTTTTCTCCTTTTTTTGTCCACTGTATAGCAACTGAGATGGCACTGATGACAACAGAGAATCTGCTCTGCGTAGTGATGGCACGAAAAAATTACGGCAAAAAATTACTATTATAGAGTAAAGGCCACACTGCACGCGCAAAAACAGTACGAACTGCACTTATTTGTTCATTTTCGGCCTTTATTCGAACCACAGAAACGTGACTGGCAAATGAATAGGGCTGGTTGCCCAGATGGAAACAACCTATTAACTAGATGGACGTGTTCGTTGCTCTCCAAGATGAGCAACACTTAGAGAATTCCCTCCTAGCCGGATCTGAGCTGAAGAAGCTGCCGGCAGAGCCAGGGAATATGCTGGATGGTCAGCAGGAGATCCTTAAAAATGGTGGAAATGACAATACGCAGCAGGATTCGCTGTCCCAGTTGGCCTGCAGCCTGCACAGACTGTCCAAGGATGATCACATAGTCATCGATCGGTAAAACTACTGTGAGGTCGTTATAAAGACGTATTTTACTTTTTCATCGATTGCAGGAAACGCAACGAGGTCATCCGGACAGACGCAGTGACGCAGCAAATGACTATCTACCGCTGCCTGGATCCCGTGGGCATGGGCATGCGACCACCGGCGGTAAAGCGGCAGCAAAACCCGCCTCCCAAGGTAGGCAGACCCCTAAAAAGGGTTGCTTCAGCGGTTTCTACAGCTCCTCCTGCGAAGAAGCCGCCGCCACCAGTGGAGGACAAGCCTGCTGCGGACATACATCGCACCAGGTCAGGTCGGCAGGTTAGGGGATCCATGCCACAGCCCGCTCCAGTGACCAACGGGCAGGCTGTGGAGCCCACTTCCGCCCAAATGTTGGAGATGCTTGTGGCGGATCTTAGGGACAAGGACTACCGGGCCCCAATGCCAGCTCCCAAGAGTAATGCAAGTCAGGAGCCAGCTCCTACACCCACTCCACGATCCGTTCCCAAGAATGCCATCTGCCCGGGCTGCGGTAAGATTTTCTTGGGTCGACGCATGCAGCGACACTTTGTCAAGTTCCCGGAGCATATGCTGCAGCGTCCCGTCGACCAGACTCCACCTCCCTCCTCCACGCCCTCGCTCTTTGGCCTCCTGACCGCCCAGCTTCAGAGGCATTCGGATCTCAGCGAGGAGCAGCGTGCCGATCTCTTTCTGAGCGAACTGAACGACTTTGTCGAGCAGCTGCAGCTGCGCAGCCAGCGCCTCATCCGGAATACGTCAGGCCTGCACTTCGTGAATGCCAGAATAGCACGAGTCTTGGGCATTCCCGAGGGTCAGTATGCCTTGGATATGTCGGCCATGGAGTCGCCGCAGGCTCCCACACCGGAGCCAGAGGGCACCGCTTTGGTACCTGGCAGTGGTCGTGCCCGCAACCTGGTGGATTATGCCGGTCTGAGCATGTCGCTGGACGATACACTGACCGATGAGGCTGCCCAGCGATTAAATCTGTCGGCGGGTGGCAAGCTCCTGCCGCCATCGGAGGAGAGCCTCCTGCGAAATGTCAGCGACCTCATGCAGCCACCGGTAGCCGCTGCTCCGCCGACCGTGAACCATGGCTATGATCATGCCAGCGATAATGCTGTGGAGGCGCTAACCATGAAGGAAACGCCCAACACAGAGGCCATTCTGGATCTCAATGTGGATTTCTTCCAGTTTAATCCGAATTAGGCTGTTAAAATGTAAGAATGAAATGAGAGTGTGTGGAATAATCTTTGAAGGATAATAGGATCTATTATTTTAATTGAAAATAAGTTTATAATGTGTATATATAAGGGATAATTGATCTCTTCAGATTACAACCATGGAATATTTTTGTACATACATACGTATTATTCCTTATGGAAATTTAAAATTATAGTTTTTACCTAAGTGTATAGATATGAGTATAGAGAGTGCGCATGAATGACAGACCTTGAATGAATATAAAGTATTGAATGAGATTATCCATGAAGTACTCACTTGACTCACGAAAAGTGACCATTAAACATGAATTTAGCAAACTTGAAAAACCATTTTCGATTTTCATTTCAATTTAAAGCAAGGTTCCTCCTGCACGTATCCTTGTTTGCTTTCAGGTGTAAGGTTTGTTTATGCTTCTGCTCGGTGCTTTCGTAGTTTATTGCCGTGCCTTTGGATTGCGTTGATTTGCGACATTTGCGGATTGCAGTCAACAGTCCCGAGTTCCCTCCTGGCCTCCTGGTCCCCACTTGGCTAAAATCAATTTGGCAGTTATCACCGCAAATGGGCGACGAACCTTGTTTTCCCTGGGTCAATATGATTAGAGCTGATGGCCCAAATGCATTTGCCGCACTGACCTATAAATGGCGTTGGGCCACCGCTGTCCAGATTCAGTGCATCATGAAGACGTTGACGGACAGCCGGTTGCGCCACAGTGGCACCTCCTTGGGCAAGAAGAAGGACTCCGTTTCGGAGGAAGATGAAAGCTCTATCTGTAGCTGTGCGGGCATTAAGAGGAATGTTATATATTACCTGAAAAACAGCACGCTCCATGGATTGAAGTACATCGCCGAGGAGAGCATTACAATTCCAGAGAGGTGAGCTATGGAAACGAAGTTTCTTTTGTAGAAAAGCCTATCTAGCCAATTATATCACTTTGATTGCCCTAAAATTGCCATAACAGGAACTTTTTTGAAACTATTTCCTTCATAGTTTTTAAGAAAGCATTTTATGTCTTATATTTCAGAGTCTTTTTCGGCATCGCCTTCGTCCTGGTTGTTATCCTGTCCGGATTTTTCATTTCCAATGTGTACATGAAGTGGAGCGCCTCGCCAATAATAATTTCGACGAGTGCCAAGCAAAAGCTCACGAGCAACATGCCCTTTCCGGCGATCACGATCTGCAACCTGAACCAGGCGCTGCTCAGCAAGGTGGATCGCATCTCCCGCAGCAGCACCAATTTTTCGCTGCTGATGGGCCTGTGCGACCAGGGCGGGGACACCACCATCTCGTATATTGGCACCTGGAAGTACTTCAAGGCGATCCTGGTGGAGGTGGCCCAGCCGTGCGAGAAGATGCTGCTGTACTGCAGTTTTGGGTCGCGGGAGGAGGAGTGTTCCCTGCTCTTCAACTCCATTCTGACGGATGATGGTCTTTGCTGCAACTTCAATGCCTTGGATCCCTCCTATCTCATACGGAACTATAGCGACGATGTGCGTTGGGAGCCGGCTCAGCCGAATATGCGTTATGAGCCCATCGATTGGACCCCGGAGAAGGGTTATGCCCGGAAGTTGCCGGAGTTTTATTACCCGCGAACTTCCGGCGGCACTGGCATCAGAATGGGCCTCACCGTCGTCCTGAACGCCTCCATTGCAGAGTACTATTGCACCAAGTCCATGAGTGTGGGCTTCAAGGTGCTCGTCCATAATCCCGCGGAGCTGCCGAAGGTGAGCAATTACGGCTTCGTGGTGACGGCTGGCCGGGAGGCGCGTATACCCATCGAGCCGATCTACGAGGATGCTTTGCCCACGATAAGGTCGATTAAGAAGACGGTGCGACGCTGCCTGTTCTCGGATGAGAACGACTTGGCCTACTACCGGGCGTACTCCCGCAAGAACTGCGAGCTTGAGTGCGAGGCGAAGCTGCTGCTTCGCGAGTGCAGCTGCGTGCTGTACTACCTGCCCCGGATCGATCCGATGGCGAGGGTGTGCGGACCCAACGACAATGCCTGCACGGATCGCGTCCAGACCGAGATCGAGTCCTCGCAGACGAATCTCTCCTGCGAGAGCTGCTGGCCCGGCTGTTTTGAGCTCACCTACAGGACAACCCTCTCCACGGCCTCGATTGTCTCCGATTCGCCCTTTCAGGCGGGGGAAAATCTGCCGGGTTATCTCTTTCACGGACCATACAGCAACGCCAGCGAGATGTCCATCCTGCATTTCTACTATATGAGCAATATTTTTCGAAGTACCACCAAGTCCGAGATGTTTGGTTTCACCGAGTTTTTGTGTGAGATCTTTAGAATTTAGTTTTAGTTTTTATATTTTTTTTAAGAACGGATTATTACTTCTTTCAAGTGATGTCCTTCATATATCGCTGTGTTGTGCATATTTTTCTGCTTACACAACTTAAAACTGATTTTTTTCAACGCCATTAATGTCTTTTAAAAAATATCTTATTGATTTTTTTATTTTGCCATATTTAATATTATATATGAAAATTATAATTACTTTCACTCACTTCAGCTAATACTGGTGGCCTGCTGGGCCTCTTTATGGGCTTCAGCATCTTCTCCGTGATCGAGATATTTTACTATATCACTGTCCGGCCGTATTGCGCGTCTCGGACTCTCCGGCAGCGCCATCAGCGCCGTTTGGAGCAGCTGCTCTGGCTGACACCGGTCCGGGTTCCCGTCCGTAAAACTCTGCGTCGCCAGCGAGGAACTCTCGCCAGGAATCCACCGCCGCCGCCTGCCTACAGTGAGCTGGAGATGCGCCGCAAGAAGAAGCCCGGGAAATCGGAGCCCAAGAAGCGAAGTCTTTGGCAGACGTTGCAAGTGCGTCCAGTGAATGAAGGCGATGTGGAGCCACCCGTCTATCCCTATCTGGATTAATTTCAATAGTTCTTTCTTTAACTTAGAAAAATTGATTAAAGTAAAGTAAACATAACGATAATCCTAATATATTTAAAACAAAAAAACAGAATAAAATGAGCTCACATATATAAAAACACGAATAAAATGCACTTGTTAAAAATAAATTAATTTTTGTACAGTTTGGTGTGATATTCATCATCTGTTCATGTTCTTGTTATATCCTTGCAGGGTATTATACTTTACATTATTTACTTACATTTTATAACATACAATTTAGAATTCTGATTTGTTAACCTTATAAAACCAACCACAGAAAAGTTTTTCTAATTAAAATGTGCATTTAAGGCCTTGTAAATCGACCGATTTTCGATTCGATGATATTGTAAGCTGCAAGCATCCGGAATTTAGCTTTGCTGCTCTTCTAGCATAGGGATAGGGTCCAGAAACATAGGATAGGGAAAAAACATCAATAGAACAATAAATAAACGGAAAAAGGAAGAAAAAATGGGTCGATGAACTCAAAATCCGTTGGCCATGTGACCTTAGCGAACACTGTAACAAATTGTGGTTTAGTGTCATAAAGAAAATAATATTTAAACAGTATTTATTACTATTTTTCTTATTCTATTTGTTAGGAATATTTAAATAGAAGGACCTTTATATTACAATTACATATAAAAAAATATTGACCCTATAGAAATAGAGCTACTGAAATTTAAACCATTTTATTCTGCATGCAAATCTCTTTGTTAAAATATTAAGCCGCTCTCAAATTATAAAAGAAAAATTTAAAAAAAAGATTAGACAGAATTCTGTGAAGAGAAAATATGGTAAATACTTGTGCGAACATTCTCCAAAATGTATAGTATAATCGGATTTTTAATATGGAAGTT
Source organism: Drosophila nikananu (assembly GCA_008042635.1). Lineage (NCBI taxonomy): Eukaryota > Metazoa > Arthropoda > Insecta > Diptera > Drosophilidae > Drosophila > Drosophila nikananu. Next base: position 18,240 of record VNJV01007169.1, read on the forward strand.
GCTAGTCCTGAACCATTTTAAAACAATCCAAAATAAAACGTACCTTTGTTATTCTTTGCTTGTTTAATTTCGATGATAATTTTATTATATATTATTATATTATTATATTAAAATGAAATACATGTTATGCATTTTTTATTTTTTTAATTCAAACAAAACTAGATAAAAAAAGTTGTCTTAATTTTTCTCCGTGCCATACAGGGGCCGAATGAAAAAGGGTCGTAACCGTGGCACAGTGCACCGGAAACACTGACTACGCCCACTGCGATTGCGGATATGGGATAATGGCGCTAATCGCCACGCGACTCCAATTTTAATTGATGCCTTACTCGGTTTCCCCGGATATACCCTTTAAGTGCGCAAAAAGTCTCTTCCTTTCAGTGCTAATTTAAAAGTATAAGAATATTATTATTATTATTATTAAATTGTAGCTTTGTATTTAAATTTTATTTACATATTCTTGATAATTAAATACCTTACTGAAGGTTTATCTTTTATTCAAGGAATGAAATAAATACTGCCTTGATTATTTTTTAAATAGACGAATAATAAATATATGTATATTCCTTTTCTTTTAGGGCATTCAAAATTCACCTTAGCCATTAGCCACTTGCCCCCGTTTCGCTTTTGGCGCATTGTGTGTGTGCCAATTGAAAATTAATTGAGAGACAATTTTGGTATTGGCCAAACTTCGTTCCGAATTTTGCGGCCAACTACATTTTGTGGGCTGATGTCACTTCTTGGGTTCGATATCTGTGGGATGGATTTTTACGAGCTGCTTCAAGGCAGCGGGGCGGGGATCCGGATCCGGGTGACACCACTCGAATTATGTACCCATCGAGAAATCCTCGGCCATCAATGTCAAGCGGCCAAGTGCCTCGACTTCACATCTCACATCGCTGTAAGTACATAAGTGCCTCATTTTCCTACCCCCCACTTCTTTTTTTTGGCTCGATTTTCCCAAAATAGTTGTACGCTTTCTTCTCTTCTTTTTTTTTGGGTTGTGGTAAGCCCCGCACATCGGAAGATCTTTATTACACGGCCAGCTGGAATATCTCATATAGCGCTTGGGTTCTATTTTATTCTTTGGGGCCTTCAGTTTTCCGCTTTCCTTTTTTATTTTTGTCGATTTTGGATTTTTCTTTTGGGGGATTGTAAACAAACAAGTGGTGT
>VNJV01007177.1:0-185301 GCA_008042635.1 Drosophila nikananu
GTGTTTCCTGCTCCAAGACGATGCCGAATGATGAGGACGATAACGTCTCCATTTGCCGTTTTGCCAGAGCTCAGCTGGGGCTCCGACTCGGGCTCGAGCTCTGTTGTCCTGGCTCCTGACTCCCGGCTCCTTTGTGTCTGTGCGAAGAGGAAGTGTTTTGTGCTGTCGGGGAGACAAATCAGTGCTTGTGCTTGTGCTTGTGCTTGTGCCCTCGCCCTCGTCCTTGTGGCAGACATTCTTGGGGAATACCTTTTGGCAGCTCAGACTTGTCTGCCGCCTCCTGCCAACTGTTTGTGCTTGTTTGTTTGGTTTTCATTTGTGTGGAAATTGTTTTCTTTCCTTCCCCGCATGCAGGAAAGGTCCTTGCCTTGCCTTGCCTTGCTATGCCTTTCCGGCTTGCTGTGTTTAAGATTCTGTGGCTTGTGCATTTTGTAAATAATCTTGTTTCACACTCCCCCAGCCCCAGCCCCGGCCTGGTGTCGCCCGTCGACAGGCGCCAGTGGTCAAGCCCCGAACGACTCCTGCATAATTTATGTGGGAAAGTCTCACTGCCGGAGTGTTGCTTAAGAATTTCGGCCAGGACACCTTGCGAGTATGTCTGGCCCTCTGCCTGTAACCGACTCTCTGGCCCTCGGCCCTAACGAAAAGTCAATTATTGCCATTGCCATGGGTTTTCCGGCCAACAAATTAAATGGTTTTGTGGTCGAATACAAGTCCGAGAGGCGGCGATTGAAGAAACTGATGCGAATGTGAAGTCCTCGCCTTCGCCAATTAATTCTAGGGTGTCAATTTCAATTTAATTTGAAAAGCCAATTGCTGTGCATTTGTGAAACCACAGCTGTTGAAGTCTAAACCATTTTTGAAAGACCTCAATGGCTTTCACTTTTCGCCAAACTTAGTTAGGGTGAAAGTAAAAGGTCTTAATAGTGCTCCAAACAATTTTGTTTTAGAGAAAAATTAGGAGATAAAGTTGTAGAAAGAGTGCCAAAAATTGAGCCGGAGAAAAGGTGTAGAAATGTTTACAATTTTAAATTGATTTATAATGGAACTTAGTTATCTAAATATTTATTTCAGAATGAAGTGTAAGATATATAAATGTGGAAATGCGGAAAAAGGGGAACTAAAGCAAAGGATTTTTGGATTGATATTCAGGCTTAGCTAGGCATTTGGTTTTAAGATTTACATAAGATGAGTTCTATTCTAAGTCACAGAAACATTTTATATTATCCTTAATAACTTTTAAACGATTCTAAAACCTTTAAATATGAATTTAAAGAAAGAAAGGTATCCCAGAAAAATAATGCCCAAGAACCCAAAGTTTCTTCAAGCTCTCTTTTTGTCTTAATCTTTCTAAAACAAAGGCAAAAATTAAAGAAGAAAGAATAAACCAAAAGCTCTCCTCACATTCATGTAGCTTTTTCCAAAACCTGCTAGCATGTTATAATGTGGTGGAAATCATGGAAAACGCAAAGGCAGAATTTTGGTATAACAGTATTTCCAGCTAGTGACGAAAACAGATAAAAGAAAATTTTGTGCTACTTATTTACTGACGTACATAAAGGGAATTTTACACGTGTAACAACGAATATTTTGTAACTGCAAAATTCATTTTTAAATTTGAAATAAAGAGAAGATTATTTCAAGTAGTAATATTTAAGAACTTCTTTAATATTTGTATGCTTGTTCCAGGTTTATTTATTTCATTTTCGAATCTTTTACTAAACACTGGCTTTCTTGTTAAAGTTCTTTGGTTCTTAGAAGTAAAGGGCATTGTAAAATGTTTAGAAATGGCCAGGTTTAATGATGTTCTAATTTTATTTCGGATTAGTAGCTAAGCCACAAATCAGTCTCTCGACAGAGTATCTACCACCTTAATCTAACAAATGAGATCGAAGCAGTTGACACATACCACACCACTTAAAATATGAAAAGAAAGCTAACTTTGGAAAGCCGAAGTTTGTATACCCTTGCAGCTGGCAATTAAAGAAGGGTTCAATCTTGATATTAATTATAACTGTCAAAAATTTAATAATCTTAATTCGGAAAGCTTTGTTCTGTTAGTTTAAACTAGGGTAACAAATTTACATTTTGATCAAGAATATAACATGACGTTGCAAGCTTCTGACTTGAATTATAATACCCTGCAATGGTATAAAAATACTTGAACAAATTCTTCGATAACAAAAAGGCTATGAAGAAATATCAAATGACCAATAGACCCAAAACCCAACGATTGTTTACCTCAAGCAAAGGTGAACTAGATGTATTTCCCCGATAAGGCCCCACTATCGGATCGATTCGATGGACACGGACCCGATTCATGCGATGGAACCCAGACCAGACCCCGGCATTTCTGGGTAATCACATCGCGCCAGCCGCCGCCTACTCATCCAATCCAGAGTCCAAGGTGCACGGCGATCAGCAAACATTACGTAGTTTCCAAGCGATTCAGAGTTATTTTGACGCCGCCGCAGAGCGATCCATAAAATTGATCGATAAGCCGAAAGTCAGGGGCCTTATCACCCCCCAAGTTTTCTGGGGGAGAGCGAGTGGGAGAACCAGAATGCAGACCCATTAAAGAGGAACGATCGTAATGGACTCGGCCGGATCATATCTCGGGCGAGCATTAGCATCGGACATGCAGCCGCCTTATCCTTATCCATTATTATATTTTTGGTTCCCGGCGTTATCAGCTCCGTTCGCTCGGGTCGCCGCCAGCCCGCCTTCAGTCGGTTTCCAGCGTCAGAGCAGAGCAGTCGGAGCGCGATCAGTCCGTGGAATCAGTGGCAATTGGCTGACCCACGTGCCGAGCATAGAAACTAGCGAATAAATACATCAGCAGATCGGCCAGCGTCGAATTGGAATTAAATAAAACACACAGCGGCAGCGGCTGATAAGGCACCTTGGTGCAGGCAAAAAGCAAAAAATAAAATACCCAAAATACACACAAAAGCATACTCTGGAATACGTATAGCGACATCTACGCTCTGTCAAGATGATGTCACATACAGTGAGGTGCGTTGCGCTTAGTTTTCCCCTAGAAAATAACCCTTATTAATTCTCAGATATTTACCCCAACAGGGTTTTCAAGATGATGTACATTGTGGCCGGCATCCTCATCAGCAATGCGGAGATCTGCGAAACAGTGGACCGCATCCAGATAGCGCCACGCGTCGACCTGAAGCCCGACTTTGAGCAGAGAGCCCTGACCTCGGGCGGGAATAGCCCCGGCTCCCGCTCCCGCACCCATTCCCGTTCCAGTTCCGGTTGTGGCTCGGGCCCCGAGGACGGTGCTCCCACCAAGCGGCGACGTGTTAGCGTTTCCGGCATTGCCGGTGGCATGGTCAGAGGCGTCACCAGCCAGGTGTCCAAGCGGGTGGGCCATCGCTTCAACTGGCTCTCCGACATACGGCTCATCCTGCAGCAGTGGCGGGTCCTGGCCCTCAGCTTCAACCTCTGGACCATACCCAACTTCTTCGTGCAGTGCCTCACCAGCTACATGAGCAAGAAGCTGCTCCTCAACAGCGACTGTGATATGATCTACAAGTAGACTAGGCAGCTACACCGAGAGGTTGCGAATTTATTGTTACTTTAGTTCTTTAGTTGTAACATAGCGTTAAGATTTGAATAAACAACTGCTAGACATAGACATGGATACGTGTATATTCAAAAAGTTGACGGTATAATTCGCTTAGCAGCAGGAGGAGCGTTTTACAAAGTTATAGAAATAATTACGAAAAGAAAGGGTATTAATAGGTATTACAGAACAAAATTCTAGCATTTGCTGGTCCAGTTTTGAATACAAATAGTAATTTTTAAAAAATTTTCTTTCTCTAAAAGAAATTAATTTACTTTTAATTTTTAACCTAAATTTATTGTTAAAATGCTAAGCGAATTATACTGTTCTGTGGTCCCAAGAGTCTCATCCAGATTTTAGCCTTTCATTATATATCCCTTCCGGTATTAATCACCCTCCGCTGTGGAATTGTCCGAGTTATCCGGACTGCAGGGACTTCCTCCGCCTCCCGAAGCTCCACCCCGGACATTGAGGCTATTGTGCAACATGTTGGCAATACTGTCCACATCCAGGTTCTCATCCGTGGCGGAGATCTTTCGCAGGGCTGAGCAAACAATGCTGAGATCTCCCCTCAATTCGCTGACCACAGCCGTGATTTTTTGGGCATTGGACAATACCTCGACACTCATGGTGTACGGATTGTAGCGCACTCCAAACGGTCTCTGGATGCTCTCAGCAAAGGCCCTTTACATAAGAAAAGAAAAAATCATAAATATATAATATATTAAATATATTACATAAGTTTATAATAAAATCCAGCATTAATAGACCACCTCATCTGCTCTTTGGCCTCCTCAAACGAGTCCGTGTAGTAGTAGGCATTCTGATAGGATGTGATGATGCACTCCTCCCGGCAGGTCACCTCTGGATCGAACTTCTTGATCTTCTGCTCTGTGGTAATTGCATGCTGCAACTCGGCCACGGAACTCAAAAGTCCGGCTCCATAAACCTTGAAAGAGCTGTCTGCCTGCTTGCACAATCCGAATTCCACGGTGAAGAAGTAGAGCTGGTAAGGGAAGGGTTTTACATAGGACAGGAAAACTATTAAGAAGTTTAAAAAGGATTACCCACCGTGGCCAGTTTTTCAATATCCGCATCACTGGCTCCCAAGGAGGCCAAGCCAATCTCTTGGGAGAATTGGGCAAAGCTCGAGTTGGCCAGCAGGGGCATGTGGCCCAGCAGTTCGTGGCAACAATCGCTGGGAAAATTATACAAAATATTAGTCATATGAGATAAGTCAGCGGAAATTCCAAAATAGTAATATTTTTCCAAGAAATCAAATGGGATTTCCGAATAAAATGAGCTATCAAAAAGTTTATATTAGCATATCATTCCTACATAAATATTTAATCTTGATGTATTGTTTTATTTATGCATTACACATTTATATGTTTCGTGTCATCATTTCTTGTCCTAAAAGTATGCTAAAAATACTATTTTAAGCAATTTGGAAGGCAACATAATTATTAACGACTTATAAATTAATGTAAATAAGTAACCTACTAATTTTAAACCTTAATACAATTTTTCTCATAAAAACTCGAATAAACTCACGGTTCGGGAGTGTAGAAGGGATCCGAGGAGTGCCGTATATACTGAGTGCAATGGAAAACGCGAAAGGCGAGTCCCGAAAGGAAATCCCTGGGCGACAAATATCCTGCCACTGGTCTCAGCTGAAATCCGGTCTTACGCTTGAGATACACGCTCACATCCTGCAGCTGGGGTACGTTATCCTCGCGGTAGCCGCAGTACTTCTCCAACTCGGGCCAATTTTCCATATACTCCGGAACTGCGTGCAACACGTAGAGGCGGTGCAGCTCCAAGAAAACGGTGCCCCTTCACACAGAAAGTTTCAAGGTCGCAATGCTAAAGCGCAATCAGTGCCAAATGCAATCAAAAACTTACCAAGTCTTCACCTCCTCCGGTGTGTACTGCACCCGGGGAATGGGATTGCCACTGCAGGAGAGGAGAGGGAGGGATGTTAGGAGTGGGTTACAGGTGGTTTTTGCTGGAGATTTTTCATTTTCCCAACACACTTACTGCTTGAAGTTGTTTGCTATAGCCGAGAACTGTTCGCGGCGCTTGCGGTAAACGGGGTCCTTGAATCCCGGATGGTCGGCATCCAGTTCCGAGCCATACATCAGGACATTCTGAGCCTTGTCCAGGTCGGAAATCTTGCGGGGAAACCACACCATGTCACCGAAATCTGAACCATGAACGGTAAGAATTGTAAAGGGGAAACTTTAATATAGTGGCTTTGCTTGAAATTAGGAAAAACAGTTTCTGGAAAAATTAAAAATAGTCACAAATTATCCTTTAGACTTATCATATTTCTGGGTATAAATTATTTATATTTATTAATATTGCATACCCTACTTTAATATTACTACCTGTAGTTCAAGCACACTTTTAGGATCTGTCAATAAAAAGAAACTCACCAAAACTGGAACAAGCCGAGAGTGACGGAGCCCTGGCCAATCCCTGTGTGTTCACGGATGTGTAGTTCACGCAGGCCACCTCCCTGTTGAGCATCTTCACCACCTGGTCCAGCCGCCGGGGATCGCACTCCACATCCACCAGGACATCCGCCTGGTTGGTGGTCATCTCCAGTGGCGACAGCTCCAGGTGCAGCACATTGATGCCCAGCTCCTGGAAGACCTGCAGAGCCCGGGCCAAGTTTCCCACCTGGTTGCGCAGGGTGAAGATGATGGAGATGCGTTCGCCCGGGGAATGCTGCCGGGGAGGATCCTGGCCAACGCCACCGATGGCCAGCCTGGGCGGCTCTGGCGGAGCTGAGGAGTGCCGCGATAGAGTCACATGCGGCGGAACCGACCCCCCCGAAGAGCCGGAGGCCGTCGCGGCTGTATCCTTTTTGAGCTGGTGCAGCGGACTGCCCTGCTTGACGGCCCACTCGCTCTCGCCGCTCCTGTAGAGCCACAGGCCCAGAAGACTCTTCCCGGAGGCACTCATCACTGCACTGCACTGGAACACGAACACTGGGAAGCCGGAACGCCTTTCACCGCGGGCACACGCGTCGTATGCGCAACTTAGCGCAACTGCAAGATCCTGCCGTTGCGTCGGGCCTTTTATAGGCAGCCCGCAGGACCCCCGAACGCGCACACACGCAGCCACGAGAGAGATACATATTCAATTGTATTTATTAAGTGTGCGTGGCGAGATAAATTCGTTCAAGGATATAAAAGCTACAAGTGAGTCTTTTCAGCCAGAGGCCCCACCTCCACATCCTGGGGGATGTGCTCTCGCTCTGATTGGCCAAATCATGCTGGAGTCAGGCCGAAACGCTAACGCATGACGTCATGGTGCTGTGGGGAAAGGGTATGTGGGTTTTCTTTTCAAGTTTAACTTCAGATTTAAACACACTTTATGTTTCATTTCTGAAAATTATGTAATTAAAAAGATATTTCTATGCCCTAACAAATATACATAAATTATGATATTAAATATAATTTAAAGATAAATTTTTATGATGAATTTAAAGTGTATTATCTAAAATGTAACAATGAAAAACGCTTGCAAAATAATCTTCTGATTTAATTAAATACCAACTAATTTTAGTTTAGGCTTTTTTTTAGGTTTTATATTACTTTAATTTGTAAGAAGCATTTTTGGTTATCTTCATAATTTGTTTATTTTTCGTATTAGGGTACTTAGAATTTCCCTTTATCCCAAACATTTCACTTTCTAATCAGCAGCAACAACTTTCAATGGCTTGTGAATGGGGAAAAAGTCATGAGGCTGGGGCCTGGGTTCGGTGGCAGGACAGACAGACAGACTTTTCTGTGCTTGACTTTCAAATTCAAGCGTTTAATTTATGCTGGTATCGCAGTAACTAGTGTACCGTAAGGAAAAACCTAGTGAACCCCTTTGGAACTCCCGAGGAAAATCGGGAAAGAACTCCCGCTAGATAAAATCAATGTGGAAGTTGGTCAAGGAAAACGGCCTGACTCGGCGACATTGAGAGTGGCCAAATAAACGGAAATAGTCGGACGATAAAAGAGAACCCTTTCCACCGCCAGCAACCACTTGATGCTTCCCAGCGACAGAGTCAATAGAAGATAAATAGCAATTTCTTTTCGCTCGCTTCTCTGGGCCCATTGTTTGCGCTTCAAGAAAGGCAAACAGAGCTCGGGGGAAAGCGGAGGAAAACCGTGAACAGGAAACCAGAGTCAGGGCTACTTGACTATTAAAATATGCGAAAACCACGTCAGAGGGGTGCCGACAGCCACTAAACACATGCGTGGGCAGGGAGTACCCGTGCCCGCCCGTCCCGGCCTCCGCCCGGCTCATCAGCCAAAGCGATAAACTTAATGGTGCTGGCTAACTGATTGACCGGCAAACGAGTCCCAGAGCGAGGCACTTTCCACTTTCTATTTGCCCAAGAGCCGCCGCCAGTCGCTTGATGGATTTATGGTAGCAGCGAGTGGATGGGAGGATGCGTGGAGTTCTCCCTTTCGCCGCGAGAGAAATCTACCAGACGGAGACGGAGTCGGTACCAGAGTCGAGGTCACGATGAATGGCAGTTGTTGATTCCTTGATTTCCGAATAATTAAGTTAGACCCACTAATTTGCACGGGAGGGGGTTGGAAGGGATGAAGTGTGACTTGGATTAAATTTCAGTATTTGCAATAATTCTCCAGCAAGAATAATTGTGTAAGGGAATAACGACCTCTATTAAATTTAAAAAAAGAATTGTTTCTGCCGGAGGGACTTAACTTTTGATGCTGATCACGAATATATATGACTTGTAGGGTCGAAAATGACTCCTTCACTTAGTTTTAAGCGTTTGATTAAGATTTCAATACTGTAAGACTCTATCAGAAGCAATCATCGATCGGTGGGAGGTTTCCGCTGCAGAGGTGCCACACTGACCAGGCCGTCCATCCCTGCTCTCCCTGGACCTTCTGGGCGCAACGCACCGACCTGGTGATGTCATCCGTAAGCAGGTCATTGCAGTTCACCCCGCAGCCGTTGTAGGAGAAGTGACCGTTGGAGGGCTGGCACCAGTAGCGGTCATTGATCTGGAAGACGCCGTAGTCGTTGGACCCATCGGTGTTCGGTGGACCTACCACGTTGGTGCGGTAGGAGCTCTCGTGATCGGCAATGCAGGTCCAGCGGGCCAGCTGGTCACGAGGAACGCCCAGGTTGGACATCTCCCGAGCGAGGGAGCAGCGATCCATGGTGCGAGCCAGGATCGAGGGCGTGGCGAAAGCCAGAATGCAGGCAATCAAGAATGCTCTCATATTGAAGAGTGTCAGAATGCAATAATGATGTAGAACCCTCAGTCTCGGTGTATTTATACCCCTTGGAAAATACAAACAAAGGCAGATATAAGTGATGGGTTTTTACCAGCGATAGCACATATTTCACTGATTCACTTATTAAGAAATATTCATGCGGTAAGATATACGTAGTATATTGCCGCTTAAAGGCGCGCTAAGTTATCTTGTACGCGCAAAGCCTTTCGTAGGTCTCCGATCTTAGATTAATCGATCTGGCAATACTCCTATCGGTCTTTGATCGCTGGTATCTATTGGGTAATAGGGTTATTGCTTTTGTTGGCCCATACGGATGATCTATACTCGTGCTTGAAGTGCACAATGTCCAAATTGTTGTGAGTCATAGTACTTTGCCCTACATCAACGTGCTTTCCCAATGTAACTGGTATTTCAGAGGCTCTGTTAAATAAGTCCCCAATGAAATAAGCCCCCAAACGAATAACGAATAACTCCCCAAAGTTTTTACGGCGTTTTAAACTTCCTAATGCCGTAAATGCATAGCACTTTTTGCTATGGTCCGGAGCAGATCACACTATAATAATAATTACACTTATTTCATTTTATTGATTCTTATGACATTACAGTTTTTTGGGGACTTATTTCATTTTTTTTTTGGGACTTATTTCATAATTTGGTAAAAAAAATGAAATAAGTCCCCAAATTCTATCAAATAATATCAAAAATTTGTTGTTTGTGTACTCCATACAAATTTTTGGGGAATTATTTTATTTCTCGTTTGGGGACCTATTTCATTAGGGACTTATTTCACAGAGCCATTTGAATTTCAACAACTCTATTTATAAGTTATGTATAAACGTAGCACTATATGTTGCTTTTATCTTTACCTATATTAAATATTTAAGGAGTAGACATAATCGTATGATTTCCATCCCTGGTTTATCCTTCCACTACAACCTCCCCCTTGGACGACTGAACCGCTCCTGGCAGCTCGTGACCCAAGCGCAACAGCATTGCAATTCGCAAACCCACCCCCAAAAATAGACACACAGAGCGGATGTGACGCACTGCGTCGGCGCGCTACATGTCAACCCCCCAGAGAGCGACTTGGACTTGGACTTCTTGAATGCCGCTGCTCCTCACCCTGCGTCCTGCCAGCGGTAAACAAAAACAAGTTGGAGAGCCAGAGAGAGCTTCCGCCTGACAGCTGAAAGTCCCAAAATTTCCCTGGCTCGGGAGCACGGAGCGCACCACTCACAACTGGACGTCGAACGGGGGCTCAAGTGCGCCAGCTAGCGACGTCAAGGAAATTATCGATTTTCGCATGTGAAGTGAAAAATTCGACTCGACTCTCGACTTGAAGTTCGACCAGCCTGCGTTAAAGGTCTTCCAACATATAAAATCGAATCGTATCGGACCCATTTGAAGCTACCAGCTAGCCCGTAGCTGTGGGCGTGGCAGCTGGCCGGAGCCAGGTCCCAAGACGACATGGCCGACAGCGAGTTCGAGGAGTTCCACAGGCCCATATTTGAGGCCCACACGATTCCCACATTCGGAGCTGGAGCTGGCAACAAGAAGAATAATCCCCATGCATTTTACTCGTAAGTAAGAAGGTTAAAGGTCATAATGGCATGTTCCCTGAGTGCCAAGTGAAGTGATGCGAAGCTCTGAAGCTGCACGTGTCCCCGGGAGCACCCCCCTGGAAGTTAGTCGGTATCCTTGAGGGTAAAGGGAAATTTGAATGCATTTGCTGTCCTTTTGAAACTTTTTGAATGCCATTTTCCTCCTGACTGACTCATCCATATCCACTCTTAACTTAATACACACAGTCTAATTCCCAACGATGACCTGGAGGACTCTCACTCCTCGAAGAGCGAAGGCGATGGCTCCGATCAGGAGGATGGCATGGACCGCGAACCCAAGATGCGTCAAGTGGAGGACGACGAGCTGGGCGATGGCCTGAAGGTGACTCTCTCCTCGGATGGATCCCTTGACACCAACGACTCCTTCAACTCGCATTGTCACCACCCATTGAACCACCAGGATGCAATTGGTGGCTTCCTGGGCATGGACACTAGTGGACTGGGTGGCAACAGTGCTCCGGTGACCATTGGGGCAAGCACGGATCTGCTGGCACCGAATTCAGCAGCCACTCGACGACGGCGCAAACTCCCAGAAATTCCCAAGAACAAGAAATGTGAGTGACGGTGGAGTGTAGTTTCCTATTAGTGTGTCCTGCATGCGAGTAGCTCTAAGGGTCCAAACCGGTTTTCACATCTAACTGAAATACTTATGAAAATCAACTTCTTTACCATTAATACTTATAATGTGAACACCGGCGATTCCCCTTTTGATATCCCCTTGTAGTTACGGGCTAACCCACTCATGGCCTCGTTGCAGCTTCCATTCTGCATCTTCTAGGTGGCACCAACTTTGGCTCTCTGGCGGATGAGTTCCGCAACAATGGAGGACCTCCTCCGCCGGCTGCCCGCGGCGGCAGTGCTCAGCAGCGCTCGTTTCTGTCCCTGAAGTGCGGCTACTTGATGGACGAGGACTCCAGCCCGGACTCGGAGCGTCTTCAGAGCCTGGGCGATGTGGACAGCGGTCACAGCACGGCACACTCGCCGAATGACTTCAAGAGCATGTCGCCACAGATCACGTCGCCTGTGTCCCAATCTCCCTTTCCGCCGCCCTTTGGAGGCGTTCCCTTCGGCCAGCTGGAGATGCTGGAGGCCACACACCGCGGCCTGCACAAGTTCGTGCCGCGGCACCACGACGAGATCGAGCTGGAGATCGGCGATGCCATCTATGTGCAGAAGGAGGCCGAGGACCTGTGGTGCGAGGGCGTCAACCTGCGCACCGGACGCCAGGGCATCTTCCCCTCGGCCTATGCCGTCGACCTGGACTACAACGAGTTCGATCCGACGGTGCAGCTGGTGAAGAAGGAGCGCTACCTGTTGGGCTACCTCGGTTCCGTGGAGACGCTGGCGCACAAGGGCACGGGCGTCGTTTGCCAGGCGGTGCGCAAGATCGTCGGCGAGTACGGGAGCTCACCCACCGGACAGACCTGCATCCTGGAGGTGTCCGACCAGGGACTGCGCATGGTGGATCGATCGGGACCGAATGTGAGTAGAGGGGCGGATTTCAGGAAGACGTTTTCTTATGCCCAAAGTGGGATATCAAAAATATATAACAACCCCCTGACCGGATCTACCCTTTTCCCTCTCCCTTCGACAGCAAAACAAAAAGGATAAGAAGCCTTGCATTGACTACTTCTACTCGCTGAAGAATGTCTCCTTCTGCGCCTTTCACCCCCGGGATCACCGCTTCATTGGCTTCATAACCAAGCACCCGACGGTTCAGCGGTTCGCGTGTCACGTCTTCAAGGGATCGGAGTCCACCAGACCCGTGGCCGAGGCAGTGGGGTAAGTCCTGGCAAAGGGAACTTTCCTAGGATACCAATCTAATAAGCCCCTCTTCTCCCGCAGCCGTGCTTTCCAGCGGTTCTATCAGAAATTCATTGAGACCGCCTATCCCATCGAGGACATCTACATCGAGTAGAGTAACGGCAGGGTGGTTTGTGCTTCATTAACCAATATGATATATTTTTTGTGCGGTTATTACGAATAAAAGGAAAAATCTCAAGAAATATTTGCTCTTCTTCAAAGAGATTCTTAAAACAAATTCAATAAGCTCGCAATAGAACCCCTAGCGATAAAGAAACCAAACACTTATACTTATAGATTATTCTCATTTTCCGTTCCTACGAATTGTGCAAGATCTTAGACATGTAAATAGTTACCTTTGGTTCCAAACTCCCACTTGACACTCTTGACGACGCTTCAAGCAATCAGCAATACCAATAGTTGCCCTTTATAGGAACACACCTTGAACACACACAGCCACACACCTAGCCTAGGTAAATGCACAACCAAGAAACCACACGATAAGTTGAACTCCTGTTGATGGCCCAGAATTTTGTATCGGAAGACAATGTAAAATTCAGATAAATCTTTTGGATTGGTTTAAAGTAACTCGAAGAATCCTCTAGATCCATGGCACAACACAAATACAGCGAGGCCAAAGTAATTTAAAGATATATCCGGAGTCTAGTTTTAGTTACCTCTATCTTTCAGTTACGAGACTCAACAGTATCGAACACCAGCTGCTACATTTTCTCAAGTATTCTCAATAAAAGCCCAGTTCTAAGATGTGTAAACCTATAAAGTTGTATACAAAAAGACGAATATATATACTGTATATGTATACAAAGAAATATATAATGAAAATCATGCAAAACGTAGTTTTAATATAACTTTGTTGTACTTAAAGTATACTTATTTTATTTTGTCAAAAGTATTTGTTGTCTTTAATTACCTATATGGCCAAAAAGCACACAACAATATTTTCCACTGGAGGGGATGAAGGCCTCCCAAAATGTGTAAACAGAGCTAAGTTAAAGCTGCCACAAAGTAGGCAATGAAGCACACTTCTTTCATTAAAAGACAATGAATCATGTCGATCTATATCTTGGCGGCAATTAAATTATCATTTATATTTAATCAAATCAAATAGAAGTCTTAGAGAAGTAAGATAAAAGTGACGATTCAACTTAGAACATTTTTATTATTAAATTATGTAACGATTGTTTGAGAAATTTTTAATCTATTATGCGCAAATTTATATGCTTCCTACAAATACTTATTTTTAAAATACTTTTACTCAAAATTTAATTAATCAACTTTATGTTCAGTGCATCCTTTTAATTCCGGTTAGTTTTCCGAGTTTCCTTTGTGGGCCCGCCAGTGAAAAGATAACTTCAAGCTTCCATGTTTAATTTTGCCATCAATTTTTATGTTTCACCCAGGGAATTTAGTGAATTTGCCACATTTAATATATTGCCGATCGATCTGTAACAATCACACATTATGGGTAACGCCCAAGCTTTTGAGACTCAAATACTGCTGAGCCATTGCAAAGGCGATACATCACCCAGCCTTGGGGCCAATAATTATTATGCAATTTATGCGAGGCCGACTTTCTTTGGAGGCGGTTCATTGAACGGGTGGGCCGGGTCCAGGTGCAGGATCCCCCAGCCTCTCCTTTGGGCAGTTAACTCTAACAGGAGCACTAACTAAATTCGTGTCGCTGGTAATGAAAATGGGGACCAGATGCCAGCTACTACTACTTAGCAGCAGCCTTGGCAGCGACTTTGTGAGTGTGGGAACTGGTTTCGGAGGTTGGGAAAATCGGCACGGCATTCGCTTTATGCACTTGTCAGCCGGCCCGGCCTCTTTACGCTATCAATTAGAGATTAAACGACAATTTCAATTTAAAAAACGCTTGTAAAGCAGAGCAGCCGAAAAGCCAACCTGATTCGCCACGCCGCAGAGGTGCAGCAAGTTGGGGGCAATAGACCCGTCAAACAATTTCAGACTCAAGTGGAGTCTGGACAGGGGCGATAAGCTCACTCTGCACCATGAATGGGTAGAACTTACACTGGGAAAATGCTGACGACAATTCTAGAAGATTTTATGGCGAAAAAAGCTCTTAAAAATTTAACAGTTGGTTAAGAAGGTTTTACTCTTGATGCAAAGAGTGGGTTTCTTTATCTACAAGATAGTTCTTAAAATTTTTTAAGGGCAATGAGACTTGAATTAATTAAATCAGTATCAAAGAAAGTTTCAGGAGATATAGTACTTTGCAGAAGAAATGTTTAAATCCAGTTACAAATTTAGTCATGAAATGAACAACTGAAGACTAACATCTTCCACAAAAAGTAAGCAATTTCCTTCCTTGTCACCTAAGAATGAATATTTTTAGAGTGTGTGTTTATCAATAAACTTAAGCAAAGAGTTCCCCCCGAAACAAGTAACTTGGCTACGCGCCTGGAAGCCCATGTGAAAAGCTACTCCAAACCAACAACGGCGGCAGTAGCCGAGCCATCTCATCGCCGACTTCATTCAGTCTGCAACTCGCGTTTCAGCCGAGCAGACGCGCTCGAATCGCAGAACCGAAACCAGGTTTAAGTCCTCAGTTCCAGTCAAGTGCAAGACCAAGTCCACGAAGAAGCCAAAGCCAAAGTCGTAGTCTCAGTGGCAGCAAGTTGGAGCAAGTGGAGCCCGGGTGGAAGTGGAGTCAATCAAACCGAGAGGCAGCTAATAAAAAGTGCTAATGGTGTGTTTAAAATATGAATAAACCGACGGTGCTGAGCCACAAAAAAAGCGGTTACAACCAAGGCTGAAACCACAACGGTAACAATAACAAAAAAGAGATTTTCTTTTTCGTGGGACGAAGAAATCGCATTTGCATTTCACCGCTGAGCTGGGCTCGAAGATTAAATTGGATCAATCGATGTTTGTGCGCGAGTTCGAGTCTCGAGGTTTGGTGTTGGTGTTGCTGCCAGTGCCACTTTCATAAAAAGGTTGCCCGTAGAACCCGGCCGAATAATAATAAATTCAAATCTAAATGCAAATATTGGGAACCCGTTAAGAGGTGCCGCAGACGCCGCAGAACAATAGCAGAAGCCGCGTCTTGGGAGAGTCTCTCCAGTCACCCCAGGGCCCCGAGTGGGTAAGTAAGATCTCTTCTCCCCAGTCAGCATGATCGATGCGGCAGCATCCACAGCGATTTGTAACTGTCACAACAAACGGGCGGGGGATTCCACATCCAGACATTGTTTCTACTTGTAAGAAATATATACTATTTGTAGAGTCGATGGATAGCTTTAATGATGGTGCACAGCTGCCATGGACCCGAATTCGCCACTGCACTCGCAGCGGCGCTCTGCATGAATCAAAGTTATTAAATAATTAATGGCCAGCGGTGCAAAAAAAGCTGGATTGCTGGATTGCTGCATGTTCGGGCATTATTTACGGCCTGCTTAGCTAGGCCGCCGTATCGTGTCTCTCATTAGGCCGCTCAGGTAGCCGCCGCAGCTAGAATAATACTCCACCTGGCCAGATCTTGTAACCAGATCATTTGGCCATCGATTTGCATCGCGTAGAAAGCGCGGCTCCAATTTTTGGCAATTACGTAAAGCCCAGAGCTCTGAGCCTCCGCTCCAAATGATGTGATGCCATTTTAATGGGCCCACAGTTAACCGTCGCAGACAGAAGAAACCGAAACCATTTTCTTAGAAGGCATTTATTTTGGTCTCGGGCCATTAGTCTCTTCCCAACTGGTCCGTTACCACGGGCCTGTCCACGCGGACCACACGTTCCGCCACATTTAGGTACGCCTCGTACTCCACGGTCTCCGGCGTGGTGTCGTAGTGGTAGTGGCCACCCCAGTTGCTGGCGGAGAAGGAGTGAAAGTGCTGCAGGCGCAGGTCCAGGCCCATGTCCTTGGTCACCAGGGTGCCCACGGCATTCAGCTGGGCGGGCATCTCGTAGAACTTGAGCCACTGCTGAATCTGTTCATGGGTGTGGATAGGCGTCTTGCTGAAGTCCCGCATCACATGCTGGTGCACACAGCCCTTCTTGACCAAAAATATGCCGCCAAGGCCCACCACCTGGTCGCCGTAGTGCTGCTCCAAGGCCTTGCGGATGCACTCTACGAAGTTCTCCTCGCCTGTGCGCTGTTGGGCGCGAATCCTTAGAACCTCTCCCGGTTTACCTTCGCTTAGGAAGAGATTGAGGATGAGGGCGCAGCGGGGCTCTGTGTCGGGTATCCTTTCCAGGACACACTCCTCCTGCGCTCCCCTCACGGTGGCCGTGTAGCTGCCATTGGTCAGCTCATCCCTCTCGCTTACCACGAAGTTGAAGATGCCCTCGCAGTTTGAGCTGCGAATGGGCCAGGGTCCAGCTCCAGGTCCCACAGCAAAGATCTTTCCAGCGCCTTGGCTCCTGCGGGTGATCTCCTTTAGGTTGTAGAGCTTGTCGCGCTGGACGAGGGGTCGCAAGTAAGGCGGTCCACCTGCCTCCAAGAGCGTGGCTTTCCCGCCCAGACCGCTCTCCACGAGACCGAACTGTGGTCCCTTGAGGTCTGGACACGGACCGACACTCACCTCGGCGGTGGCAAAGTTGGCACACAGAGCCCCCTGTATCACTGAAAGAGCAGGGGAAAAGCTTTAACTGTCACAATGGGAGGAAGCATTATGTTATCAAAACTTTTGAGGGCATTCCACTCACCTCTCTGCAGCTCGGAGAGCGGCGGCACATGAAGTGGCTTCTCCTCGAAGAGCAGCGCCTCCGTTTGAAGGTGACTCCGACTCATGTTATCTCTGCAAATGCCACGATATGAACTCAGGGACTTGCCCAGCTGGAGGCACACTGCCGACTGACTGGCGGACCATCGCCTGGCCAGCATTTCAGCTACTCGAGTGCCCGTCATTCCGGGTGACGGGTGATAGGGCTGCGGTCACAAACAGGGCGTCCTCCCCTCAGATATAGATATAGAATTTTGAGGCTTTTAGTTTATTTTTAGTTTTTATTTTATTATTATTCACTATTATTTACGGGGGGGATAAGGCGCAATGGAAAACTCGGCTACAACTAGATACCGGTGGGGATGCGGCGGAGATAAGATCTAGTCGCGGCCCACCTTGTGCGTGGCCTCGGGCTTGTCCACACGCACCACCCGCTCGGCCACATTGAGGTACGCCTCGTACTCCACGGTCTCCGGCGTGGTGTCGTAGTGGTAGTGGCCGCCCCAGTTGCTGAAGGAGAAGGAGTGGAAGTGCTGCAGGCGGAGGTCCAGGTCGTGCTCTTTGGTCACCAGCGTGCCCACGGCATTCAGCTGGGCGGGCATCTCGTAGAACTTGAGCCACTCGTTCACCTCCTCGTCCGTGTTGATCGGCGTCTTGCTGAAGTCCCGCATCACGTGCTGGTGGGCGGCGCCCTTCTTGATCACAAAGATGCCGCCCAGACCCACCACCTTGTCGCCGTAGTGGTCCTCCAGCCCCTTGCGGATGCACTCGATGAAGTTCTGCTCGCCGGTGCGCTGCTTGGCGCTAATCTTGAGCACCTCCCCGGGCTGGCCCTGGCTGAGGAAGAGGTTCAGCAGCAGGGCGCAGCGCGGCTCGGTGTGGGGAATCTTCTCCAGCACGCACTCCTCGTGGGCTCCCCGCACGGTGGCCGTGTAGCTGCCGTTGTTCAGCTCGTCCTTCTCGCTCACCGACAGATTGAAGATGCCCTCGCAGTTGGAGCGGCGGATGGGCCAGGGACCGGCTCCAGCGCCCACGGCGAAGATCCTGCCGGGACCCTGGATCTTGCGGGTGATCTCCTTGATGTTGTACAGCTTGTCGCGCTGGACAAGGGGCAGCAGGAAGGGCGGTCCGCCGGCCTCCAGCAGAGTGGGTTTGCCGCCCAGACCGCTCTCCACGAGCCCGAAGCGGGGGGCCTTCAGATCCGGACAGGGACCCACGCTGACCTCCACCTGGGCGAAGTTGCCGCTGAGGGCACCCTGTATCACTGCGGGAGAGGAGAGCAAACTATTAGCGGAGCTTTATCTCGACCTCCATCTGGACGGCATAACATAAAGGCAACAGAGTGCCAAAAGCTGCCCCCGAAAGCTCTCGGCCAAAATCATATGTTTGTGTTTAGTCTGCGCAATGAAAACAGAAATCAGAAAACAGAAAACACAAATCACCAGAACTGAGCGAAACCGGCTATGGAAAGTTTGGCTATGGCACAGTTCTGAAGGTCATTCGGCTCCCAGAACACGGAACACAGAACACAGAACACAGAACCCAGAGCAGAGCACACAGCACAGAGCACTCAATACGGCACGTATTGTTATCTGGCGGATCTGGGAAATCGGCTTAGCACTCACCGTTCTGCAGCTCCGGCAATGAGGGCACATGCAGGGGCTTCTCCTCGAAGAGCAGTTGCTGGGTGTCTAGCTGCTTCTGGCTCATGTTGCTGGCCGTGTCCTAGTTTCTGCTCCTTCTACTCCAAATCAGGTTCCTTTCTCTCTCCCAACGAATCTCCGCTGGAGGCTACCGCTCGCTAGATCGTTGCAAACGCGACTGTCGACGCCAGCTGGTCGGCGTCTCGCATTTTAAACTTGAGTGCTTGCTCGGCTCCCGGTTTATAATTTGCCCTATAGTTAACATTGCCTGCCATACAGGGTGTCTAGCCCATGCACTGATACAGATTAGATAAACTCTTGCGGTGTATTTAGTTTAATTAGAGTCAGGGATCTATCTGGGAAGACTCTGCTACACGCACGCCCAATGCGCATGTCTAGAAGACCGAAAGACTGAAAGACTGAAAGACCGTCATATTTATGGTGCGGTTAATCCAGTACAGAAGCACCTCCGTTTAACGACCGAACTCAACCTACCCTACCAATGGCTTTCAGATACAAACTTTCCACTTCACTGTTGTCACTTTCACTGGTCGGTGAAAAAAGGTTCTCCCTCCTTCTGGTAGGTCTTAGGGCTTAGGCTAAGGAACCCTAAAACTGGCTGCTCCGGTTTACGGCTCACATTTCCATATTCTTTGTTGACAAGAAAGTTGTTCTGCCAAGTTGCTCCATAATTTATGCCTAATCAAATGCGTTCCCCAAACTAATTGATGTTGGATAAAGAAGAATGCTTAGAATGGTAGACTCAGGTAGTAAAATCTCTGCGGGGGCACCTTTCACTGTACCCCCTTTTCGGGCGATAAGTCCAGCCCGCTGATAGTGGCTCAGCGATCGTGTATTGTCATTTAGCGGTCACGTTTGCTACGTCAGTGCTGCGGCGGTGGCTGATAAGGGACTGTGTGGTTTCGCCACATAGATAGTTCAGCTCGGGTGTGTCGCGGGTCAAACCGCAAGTGTTGGGGAGCTGGGGCGCTAATTTGATGTATTGCCGCGCTAATGAGCTGCCGAGCTGGCCTGGATCCATCTGATGGATTCGAGCTACCGGGGCTGGTATTGGGAGCCGTGCAATGACAGGCTTCACGCCTCTCGGCGAAAGAGTCATGCAATCATTCTGTCCAGGATCGAAGGAGATGGCAGTCTTCTTATGTCCAAACTGGTCCAAGCAATCCATCATTTTGCCAATGCATGGCTAGTTGATCATAATTACTAAGTGAACCGAGCGAGGAGCTCGCTCTGCTCTGTTCTGCTCTGTTCTGGCCATCTACAGGCATTGGTTCTGGCCGACCGACCTCCTTAGCGGCCTGCAGAACTCGTTGCTGACCCAATTCCTCCGGCCGCCACTTCACTTTTTTCGCAGCTCGGCCTGAAACTGGTTAGGGGAATTGTGTCAGCGCTACAACTCGCATCCAAACAGACAGACATCCCACTAACATATGTTGTGTTCTTCTCGTTGTCGTATCGTATCGCCCATGTCACATTAGGCAATGACTGACAGGCGCCGATCCGCGACGTCGTCGTAATGGGCAACCGCCTCGCATCCAGCCGAGGCGACATCTGTGGCGGAGTGGAGGAGGGAGCCGCCGGCGAGGGCACCTCCAGGTTCAACACGCGCCGCCGCTACCAGCAGCACAAGCGGGAGTACTGCCTGCAGAGCGAGTACCGCTCCAAGACGCTCCCAGCCCGCCATCCGCAGCACGACCAGAGCCAGAACCACGAACAGGGCAAGGAGCGGCTGGGCTCCAGCAGCTGCCTGGGGGCCGGACCCAATGCATCCAATGGCACGCCTCCACACAACGGGGAGACGTCGCGGGTGCTGTTTCTGCTCTACTTGATCAATCGCACCTGGAACGTCGTCATGGACACCATGGACACACGCACCAAGAGGTAAGACTCTGTTTGCAGACCGCAACACATTCTTGAATAATCATAAGGTGAAATAAATACATATTTTACTCTTTAATGAGCAACCCAGGCCTATAATCGACGCTACTAATTGTCTTCCAGCCGTTCACCGCGCGGCACTTCCCCGCAGAAGGAGGAGACCACGGAGATTGAGCTGCAAGAGCGGCCCCTGGATGAAGAGTGCTCCATTGGCATCACCGACCTGGACGCCTCCTCCCTCTGCTCCCAGTACTCCTGCTGCAGCTGCAGCTACTGCGACGTGGAGACAGTGGGCACACAGACCAATGTGTACAGCTCCATTGGCGACGACTATTCCCTGGACTCCATGTACGAAGCGGGCAAATCGCTGGCAGACAGGTAAGCAATTGATTCTACAGTGAGCGAAGGGGGATATAGACGACAGCTCTTGTCAGCATGACTGAGAAACTAAAGACTACTTTCAGGCTTTTCCATAACAGCCAAATGTATGCAATGAAAAGCGTCTCCTCACTTTAAGCTGATATTTTATTTGTGGAACAAGTCGGGTCACTGCTTAGAAGCAGCTGTCGATGGAGGGCAGGGAGCCGCTGCAGTAGTGCCAGGTGGACCAGGCGGACCATCCCTGCTGGCTGAGGACCTTCTGGGCACAACGCACTGAGTGGGTGATGTCGTCGGTCAACAGGGCGTTGCAGCTCAGGCCACACTCATTGTAGGAGAAGCGACCAGAGGGAGGAGCGCACCAGTAGTAGTCGTTGATCTGGAAGATGCCGTAGTCGTTGGAGCCGTTGTAATTCTCGGGACCCACAACTCCAGTGCGATAGGAGCTCTCGTGCTCGGCAATGCAGGTCCAGCGGGCCAGCTGGTCACGGGGAACGCCCAAGTCAGACATCTCCCTAGCCAAGGAGCAACGGTCCATGGTGCGACCGAAAGCAGGAGCGGCCAAAGCCAGAGCAACCAAAACGATAAAAGCCTTCATGATTTCAAGTGATTGAAACTAATGCCCAAACAGCAAATGGATCGTGTTTTTATAACAAATATTCCGCTGATAGAGGAGCTATCTTCCGCACGCGTACTGATACTCCATTCCTGCGCACTTGCAGCGCAGAGATCGCCATCTTTTCATTAGCCAGATAGCCCACGAAAGGAAAATTTTGAACATTTTGGCCAGCTGCACCTTGTAGTAAACATTGGCTTATCAAGAAGATGGCGAATACAAGAGATTAGAAAGCTGAACGAAAAAAATGGCTGAAATTATCAATGAGAATACTACAAGAATGGACAAACATTGATAAAATCCTATTAAATAACGAAGTGTCAGAGATCCATCAATTCGAATCAATATTTGCCATCTAATGACACGGAAATTTTTTTCGGGGACTTTTTTATGGATAATTCGCCAGGGTTATCTGTGAGATACGATGGCTAAAATCACCTATAAAAGGAAGGACTTTCTGTTCGTTCCACATTAGTTTCAATCCCTTGAAATCATGAAGACTTTCATCGTTCTGGTTGCTCTGGCTTTGGCCGCCCCTGCTCTTGGTCGCACCATGGACCGCTGCTCCCTGGCTAGGGAGATGTCCAACCTGGGCGTTCCTCGTGACCAGCTGGACAAGTGGACCTGCATTGCCGAGCACGAGAGCTCTTACCGCACCGGAGTTGTGGGTCCCGAGAACTACAACGGCTCCAACGACTACGGCATCTTCCAGATCAACGACTACTACTGGTGCTCTCCTCCCTCTGGACGCTTCTCCTACAACGAGTGTGGCCTGAGCTGCAACGCCCTGTTGACCGACGACATCACCCACTCCGTCCGTTGTGCCCAGAAGGTCCTCAGCCAGCAGGGATGGTCCGCCTGGTCCACCTGGCACTACTGCAGCGGATGGCTCCCGTCCATCGACAGCTGCTTCTAAGCTGTATTTTTGATTTCCCAGTAAAGACACTTTGATTCGCAATATAGTTGGCTCATTTCTGGTGGGGATAGGCTGCGATTTCGCTCAGGGAGTCAGTGCTGCCCTCCGGAGCTTGACAGTCATCATCGTCAAATCAGAGGCAAGCAATTGCTGCTCAAATGCCTGGGGAGCGGGCTCTTATAAACGGGGTTGCTGAGGTCTTATACTAGAGCGGGAGAGCGACTTTTCGGCTCGTCTTCGGGTTGGTAGCCAGTCTTCGGGCTTGAAGCTCGGCTTGGGTTTAGGCCAAGACGGCAGCTTTGGATCAGTCGGTGCGTGACTTCTCTGCAAGACGGACGTGTGAAGATCGTGTCGGAAGCGGAGACGAAGCTCTGTGTTGCTTAACAATTAAGTCGAAGTCGATGGCTCTGCTAGATAGGCTCGAGGTCTAGCCAAGTTCAATCGATGATCGACAGCCTGGCCTTAAGTGCGGAAACGAGTCGGAGCCCAGTCCTGTGAACCCGAGAACTGTGAACACACTCCAACTCTCTCCCTGGGGACTGTTACGTGTCACTGGCGATTACGCGATATGCATTTTCTTATTGTGTATTCTCGGGTGAAACGAGTTTGATTGGATAGAAAAGTGCGACTACTCGATTCTCGGCGTTCGGTTCTTGAGTCTTGCGTCTTGAGTCTCCAGTCTCGATTCTTGCTCTCCGGCTAACAGCATCGCGAGTGGAGTGCGCGCGCAGATTGCATTCTGCTGGTAACGGTAAAACGAGTACAACTCGGGGACTGGACCCGGCTAGAACTGGCCCCAACTGGCCTATTGCAGCATCCACGGAGCGAGCAAGCATCCATCCATCCGCAATAATAATAACACAGAGCAAGGCAGAGGCAGAGACAGAGGCACAGCGGTTCTGGCTTCTTGCTAATCTTCTCAATTTGTGCCCCTTGTCCGATGACGACGCAAAGTGCAGCATGAAAGTCAGCTCCAACTGTGTGTGAGGCGCAGCAGAAGGAGGAGCGGTGGTGGTGTGTGTGTGTCGGGAATTTGAGAACGTTCTGTGGCCCAATTCGGAATCGTGTCAATATACTCCCAGAGCACAGCGCCCGCCGAACCTGATCCCAAATTGGATTTCGGACGACGACCAGCAGCCAGCAGTCAGCAGGAGAGGAGCGGAGGCCTAGGTAAGCGCAAGTTGAGGAGGAGATGAACTAGTTCAGTCGAGTCCAACTAAGTCAGAGGGTCAGTCCCCCGAGACCCACTTGGTCGAGATCGCATCCGATGCGTGCCCGGGTTCAGGCCATATGCTAATGGGCACCGACTTTCTTTTGGAATCTAGATATGTAAATCCCTCGCCGCTCGCTGGCTCTCTGGCTCGCTGGGCCGTGTGGGCAGCTCTGACATTGAACTGTGACGCCCACGCAGAGCTCAGGGAGCTGAGATCAGTGGAAAAGAAACTCTCGGCGGTGCCGAGAAGCAGAACCCAGCGATAAAAAGTCGTTAAGACCACTGCGTGCGCGTTATAAAAGTATGAAAACAAATTACATTTAACTGTACTCAGGGGGAGATTGAAGTGAAAATTGAATTGGCAGCGGCACGAGACTTCGGCGTCTTCGCCGGTGCCCCAATCCGCACCAACAATGCCACTTTGTCCAGAAAGCCAAACACAAAGAGGAAAGCCCAACAAAAGAAGGCAGGGAAACGGCGGGGGAAAGGCGAACAAGAGATTGTAAATAAATAAATAACACTCGCAGAGGCAGACAGAAACCACACATTCCGAGTAAAAAGCGAGTATATGCCGGCCGAACTACGGAAAAATCTGTTCCGGTCTGATTTAACAATAGTTAAACAGCTTATGATGGGGCGGTGGAGGAGGAGCAGCAAGCGGAGGAGTAGGTGGCCCAGCTAGCTTTCGGCACTGCCCGAAATAGAAATCTCTTTCTTCTTTGCCAAAATTGCCACTCTGTGGTCCCAGCTCAGGCATTCATTCTTCTTCTAAGCCCCGATGTAGGGAACTAGGACTAGTGCCAGAGGCATCCTTTGGGGAAACTGGAGCAAATGAGCCACATTAGCCCGGCCATCAGCAGATGTTGGACACCTTGACGGGCCCTGACAAATGAAGCAATTGGTAGAGATTGGGTAACCGCACTTGGGCAACAAAGAGCCAAGCGGGCTTTGTGCTCTGGATTCGAATGGAGTGGGCCTTGAGCCGCGGGCTTTGTTGGATCGGAACCCAGACTAATTGGAGCCAATGGGCCGCCGCCAAGGCGAGAGACAGGCCGGCAGGCTAGCTGGCTGTCAGGCCACAATCGAGATCAGAGGCCAATTGGCCAGACAAACAGTCACCCGGCGTACACAAGGGCTGCTCTGCATCCATCCAGGGCAGGTGGACTTGGGACCAGCTCCACGCTGGCCATCTGCGAGGGGATTCACCAGCGGGTTTCCGCAATACTTCATTCAAATTATCGGAATGCTCGCCAATCAAATTATCAATGGGGCCCTATCAATATGGTCCGATTTCCCGGCGAACTTTTTTTGTTTTTGACACGTCCAGATTAGCGGGCCCATCAAAAATAATAGTACTCGAAACAGCCCGCCCAGCTAGATAATTTTCCGGCTATATAAGCGGCCCTCCTTGCGGGACTAGGCATCAGTTTTCGTCATCATGAAGGCCTTCATCGTTCTGTTTGCTCTGGCTTTGGCTGCCCCTGCTTTCGGTCGCACCATGGACCGCTGCTCCCTGGCTCGGGAGATGTCCAACCTGGGCGTTCCTCGTGACCAGCTGGACAAGTGGACCTGCATTGCCGAGCACGAGAGCTCGTACCGCACCGGAGTTGTGGGTCCCGAGAACTACAACGGCTCCAACGACTACGGCATCTTCCAGATCAACGACTACTACTGGTGCGCTCCTCCTAGCGGACGCTTCTCCTACAACGAGTGTGGCCTCAGCTGCAACGCCCTGTTGAGCGACGACATCACCCACTCCGTCCGTTGTGCCCAGAAGGTGCTCAGCCAGCAGGGATGGTCCGCCTGGTCCACCTGGCACTACTGCAGCGGATGGTTGCCGTCCATCGACAGCTGCTTCTAAGTTGATCTTGACCCCGAATAAAAAATGATTGCATAAACAGAAATTTAGTCTTGTTCTGATGGGTTTGTTTGACACTTGCTAAAGTCATAACTGAAAAGGCAGCAATTTAATCTATAACTCCTGCAATATGAAGCCAAAGTCGAATTACAAAGTCTTTCATTACAGAAGCTTGAAAGGTAGTGAAAGAGTCCTTTCCGACACCATAAATAATATATATTATTGATCAGTAGAGTAGAAAAAAACCCGATCTGGGCGACAAAAATTTGTTACGAATTGTTTCCACATTTTAAAGATGTAATATTGCCCAAAATTTTAAAATATTTTGATTTTTAAAATCCTTAAATTCGGTATGCATATTTGTAACCCTGATAAAAACTAACAAAGTAACTTTTTCCGAATGGTAATTAACGGATTTTTGAGAAATTTCTGATTTACGTAAACTTTGATTTGTAAAAAAAATATCATATTAAAAAATTTATAAATAAAATCTTTATATTAAACAATGCAAACATATCGCCTCTTCTTAAGATTGCCAAAAAGCCAGTAGCATATAGGTTTCGATTCCTTATTAAAATCTTTATTAAATTATAATAAAATGTTGGAAAAAAATCGGGCAAGCTTCCCTTATTGCTCTTTAGATACAGAGAACATCCAATTTGTAAACTAAACTCGAAGTAAAATTACTTTTTTATATGTAAACTTAAGATTTAAAATTCGAAACAATCCGTTCTAGTTTAAGTTTTCACTTTTATGGTTTGCCCTTTAATATCCTAAAATCTATTGATTTATTTCGCAAATACTTTCTAATCTGATGGATAGAATATGCACACCTTATTTGCATTTGCTTATCGCTGTGATAAAGCCATAAATAGATGTGCGAGGTTAGAAACTTTTGCGGGAGAAACATACAATATATTCGATCGGTTTTGGCCAGTTTTCCCCCAATAGAAAGTAAACTTAATGCTTCGCCTGACTGACAGCTAAAAAATGACAGCGGGTCAAAGCCAAATAATATGCAAACGCAGACAAATTCATTATAATTCCATTCGGCTTCGACATGAGGCTCGAACCAGTCGGACTGGTAGCTCTTGAGCGCAGAACCCGTCAATGACTCTAAATTTAACTTGGTAATAATGCGAACTTCCGTCACTCTTTTAAGAGAGAACCGAAGACAATAATGTCATATCGATTATACGCATTTTTGCCACCGAGCTGATTGCTCAGAGCCCAGGGCCCTCGGAATTGAGCTCACGATAGCAGATTATTAATTGAACCAAAATGGATTTGCCTTGGGGCTCGCTTTGGGAATCAAAATTGGGAGAAAGCTGGCCGAAACAAAAGGATTAAAGCTTACTAAGTATTTCAGCGAATTAAGCCCCACTTTTGAAGTTAAATCTTAATAGGAACAATTAGGCTTTCGTAGTCTTTTAAGCAATCATTTTATTCGGGGTCGGAATCAACTTAGAAGCAGCTGTCGATGGACGGCAACCATCCGCTGCAGTAGTGCCAGGTGGACCAGGCGGACCATCCCTGCTGGCTGAGGACCTTCTGGGCACAACGCACGGAGTGGGTGATGTCGTCGCTCAACAGGGCGTTGCAGCTCAGGCCACACTCGTTGTAGGAGAAGCGTCCGGAGGGAGGAGCGCACCAGTAGTAGTCGTTGATCTGGAAGATGCCGTAGTCGTTGGAGCCGTTGTAGTTCTCGGGACCCACAACTCCGGTGCGGTACGAGCTCTCGTGCTCGGCAATGCAGGTCCACTTGTCCAGCTGGTCACGAGGAACGCCCAGGTTGGACATCTCCCTAGCCAGGGAGCAGCGGTCCATGGTGCGACCAAGAGCAGGGGCGGCCAGAGCCAGGGCAAACAGAACGATGAAAGCCTTCATGTTGACAATTCTCAAAAACTGATGTCGATGGCCAGAAGGGTTGTGCTTTTATAGGGCGCTTTTATCTCCCTACCTCAAGTAATCTATGAATACTTTTAAATTTCCTTATCGAAGGTGCACACGAGACCCCTAAGAGGCACTTATTCAGTATGGCCAAACAAAATTTAATCAGGCCACAGCCCTTATCAGACACTTCCAGCCAAGTGGTCTAAAGCGGGTCCTTTCAGGCAACGCAGAGTGGGCCAAATAGGTCTCAGCTTCATCTCTGGTCTCTGATGTTGTGTTCCTGGCTTTTTAGAGCAAGTAAGATTAATTTTTCAGGCTAAGCATTTGCTTTTTTGAGCCATTAACCTTGTTAGCATCTCCGCTGCGTCTTGACTGGGCAATTACGAGTGTTTAGTAGGCAGAAGGTATGGGCTGCACGAGCTCTACTTTAGAGCACTTAAGAGAGCCGCGATTTGGTAAAGAACTCCAATTGGTCGGAGGCTTGGCCATCACTTGTAACCGGCATGCGTTGGCTCGTAAAACCACTGACTCGTCAGAGACCCAAGGCTACCACGCATCTCCAATAGGTGTGCTGCTGCACACTGCTTTCCCGAGCTGTTTGGACTTGGACCCAGGCAACGACTCCAACTTTAACTTCAACTCCAACTCAGACTCGACTCTGACAAAGACTAACGATCGACGACCCAACCGCAAGTATGCAAACTACGGAGCCACAGTCGGTGCGGGCTGTTACATTAACCCCATTCGTAGCTGCGGGGAGGGGCACTCCACTAGCGGTACTCCTGGGGTTACAAGTGGCCCCAACCAAGCGCCAGTTGCCTGCGGAGGCCGCTGAGAGTTGAGGCATTCGGAGATTTCGAGATTCCGAGATTTCTGCTATGCCAAGAAAGTTGTTAACCTTTCGCGTGTGGTTAACAGCAAAGACAAATGACAAAAGGCTACTGTGGAGGCATTCGAGAGATGATGCTGGACGGGAGAACGAGCTGTCGGGCAGAGCTGTCTTCACATCCAGCTGTGGCCAGAGAGCTCTCCAGTTAGACTCCAGCCTCGGGCTTTCAAGCGTGACCCCCTTAGAGCCCCATGAATTATAGATGAATTCATAAATGAATGCTAATCTGTGGATGTGTGGAGGGAGCCTCCTCGCTCGGCTTCGATGAGTTGTCGGTTCTATTGTCAAAGAAGAATGCTTATCACTTTTACTTTTTGCTGATTTATCGAAGATGCTAATGGCTTTTCTTCCCCGAACTGTGTCAGGTAACAGTTCTGATCAAGAAGAATTTTCTGACGTCCGACAGCCAGACCCCATTGCATATGCATGAGCTCGCTGCGGAGCCTACAATCGGCGCAGGCCAATTAAACCTCATTTCCATTCGAGTCGTCGCTAATTGTCCGCTTAAAGCCCGAACTTTGGGCCGAGAACTGTTAGGATAATGGCCAAGAGTCGCTGAAGATAAGACAAGAGGCCGCCGTAGCTGTTCTTCCCCATTTGAACGGTTCTCCATCTCCATTTGAGGCAATTACAATCAGAGGCGATAAAAAATGGCCAACGTCACTCGAGTTTGTAAACAAACTCGGCCGATAAGAGGCCGACTGATCAATCTACTTTGTGGCCATTCAGAACCCCTTTGGGTCCTATCGCCAAATTTTCATCGCAGTCGTAGTGCCATTGAGAGCCCAATAAGCTTATCACCTTATCGCCCCTCGATGGCTCCTCTTCGGCTCATTGATAGGGCTTCTGGTGAAGAGTATAAAAGCACGCCTTGCGAGGACCTCTTCATCAGTTTACTTCAGTAAAAGCATTAACATGAAGGCCTTCATCGTTCTGGTTGCTCTGGCTCTGGCCGCCCCTGCCTTCGGTCGCACCATGGACCGCTGCTCCCTGGCTAGGGAGATGTCCAACCTGGGTGTCCCTCGCGATCAGCTGGCCCGCTGGACCTGCATTGCCGAGCACGAGAGCTCCTACCGCACCCACGTGGTTGGACCCACCAACTACAACGGCTCCAACGACTATGGCATCTTCCAGATCAACGACTACTACTGGTGCTCTCCCCCCACTGGTCGCTTCTCCTACAACGAGTGTGGCCTGAGCTGCAACGCCCTGTTGACCGACGACATCACCCACTCCGTCCGTTGTGCCCAGAAGGTGCTCAGCCAGCAGGGATGGTCCGCCTGGTCCACCTGGCACTACTGCAGCGGATGGTTGCCGTCCATCGACAGCTGCTTCTAAGCTGATTTCGACTCTAAATAAAATAATGACTAAAAAACTTATCTATACAGAATTAGCATTAAACTTTTGGGGAAATCTCGGTTCTCTGCAGAAACTCCTTTCTGTAAATTTCTCTTTATAGTTTCTCCCTTCAAACCTAGGCAGTTGTGACTTTATACGACTCTTAAGGTTGATGGATCTGTCTGGGGTTTGCCTGATATGATCACTTTCTAATTTAACCATTAGAATATTATATGAATTCGCCAATAAACAAATAAATGTTGCTCTGCCAAAGACACATAAGTATCTCTTCAAAGAAGAAACATTGTTAAAACAAAGCGCCTTAAAATATGCGCAAAATATAATCATTGTTAAAACAAACAAAGATGCAAACATCGACTGACTAATAAATTAGTAAAGCTGCTACTCGCAACTCTTTTCCAATAGAAAGTAAACTCGAAGCTACGTTTTCAGCGGGTCAAAGTCAAATAATAACCCCGCCTAGGCATATTCATTATAATTCCATTGAGCTTGGACTTGTCTTTGCCGGAGTCCCAAACCAGTCTGACGAGGTCTCCGCAGCGCAGAGCGGTACAATGTTTTTATATTTAAATTTACAAAGGCTCCGAGCGAAACATGCAAGCTTTGGCCAACTTCCGCTTAAAAAATTCAAAGATACAACTGTCAAACTTGAGAAAACAATAATCTCATATCGATTATAGAAATGACTAAGAGCCCCGGGCGTCCTCGAATTACGCTTTGTGCCCACGAATCGCGATTATCCCTCGATTGCAATCTCTTCGCCCGAGGTGGCAATTGCGGATCGGGGAGAAAGTGGAAGCCCAGAGATCAACAAACCAATTCTTCCTCAAAGCGTCTTTATTTCAAATCAAAGTCTCCTCCAGCTTAGAAGCAGCTGTCGATGGACGGGAGCCATCCGCTGCAGTAGTGCCAGGTGGACCAGGCGGACCATCCCTGCTGGCTGAGCACCTTCTGGGCACAACGCACGGAGTGGGTGATGTCGTCGGTCAACAGGGCGTTGCAGCTCAGGCCACACTCGTTGTAGGAGAAGCGACCAGTGGGAGGAGAGCACCAGTAGTAGTCGTTGATCTGGAAGATGCCGTAGTCGTTGGAGCCATTGTAGTTGGTGGGTCCAACCACGTGGGTGCGGTAGGAGCTCTCGTGCTCGGCAATGCAGGTCCAGCGGGCCAGCTGATCGCGAGGGACACCCAAGTTGGACATCTCCCTAGCCAGGGAGCAGCGGTCCATGGTGCGACCGAAAGCAGGGGCGGCCAGAGCCAGGGCAACCAGAACGATGAAGGCCTTCATGTTAATGCTTTTCAAAAACTGAAGTCGAAGGCAGGACGGGGAGTGCTTTTATAGCAGAACCCTTTGCAGATAAAGGAATTATCTGGCACATGTGCGCTGATTGCGGCCATTGCTTCTCCTATTTACACCCAAGCCTAATGACGATGGCCATTAACCATAAGTAATAATATAATGTATCTACAGACCGCAAGTCTGCGTTTTTCATTACCCCGGCGTCACAAGATAGGCGCCGTATGATTGATGAAGAAACCAACTAGTTGATCATCCCATATATTGGCAAACACTAAAAGATATTGATAAGATAATTCCAGTAGCACGCGCAGGAATAAATATAATTCGTTAATCAGAAGGTTTGCGGGGATTTTTTTAAGAGATTATTTCGAGAGATATTCAGTTAATGACAGCCCAAGGAAGGACTATCTTAAGCGAGTTATCTTAGATATGGCAGGCATTTCGCCCTATAAAAGCTCAGCCCTTCTGGCCATCGACATCAGTTTTTGAGAATTGTCAACATGAAGGCTTTCATCGTTCTGTTTGCCCTGGCTCTGGCCGCCCCTGCTCTTGGTCGCACCATGGACCGCTGCTCCCTGGCCAGGGAGATGTCCAACCTGGGCGTTCCTCGTGACCAGCTGGACAAGTGGACCTGCATTGCCGAGCATGAGAGCTCCTACCGCACCGGAGTTGTGGGTCCTGAGAACTACAACGGCTCCAACGACTACGGCATCTTCCAGATCAACGACTACTACTGGTGCGCTCCTCCTAGCGGACGCTTCTCCTACAACGAGTGTGGCCTGAGCTGCAATGCCCTGTTGAGCGACGACATCACCCACTCCGTCCGTTGTGCCCAGAAGGTGCTCAGCCAGCAGGGATGGTCCGCCTGGTCCACCTGGCACTACTGCAGCGGATGGTTGCCGTCCATCGACAGCTGCTTCTAAACTCGCACAATAAACTTCAACTTAAACTGAATTTGCACTGATTTGTTGGGGTATCCTCTTCATTGTCCTGTTTTATGTAGATCTATATATGAAGAACTTAACTTAGTACTTAAAAGTATGTAAACATTTCTGCTTCGTCTCTCAAAGACTACAGTTCTGATCGTTTTCTGTATGGTTCTTCAATTATTGCCTTTCTTCTCACACTTTCTAAATGGAAGAAAATCGAAGAGAAAGAGTGGAAACAGCTTCCCTTCTAGAAGAGTGGCCACAGGCCGATGACTTTGACTGGGACCGGTCAATGAATTCTTAATGTGGGCAACGCAGTGGGCAATAAATTATACAAGTAGCCGTCCGGCTCCCTTGTTCTGAGAGTAGCTGGTGATAAACGAAGGTAAACTGGGCACCAGCTCTGAGTCTCTGAGTCTCAGAACGGCAACGGGAACCCAGAGCCCGTCCAAAGGAAGTGGAAACGCATAGACAAAGACCCTCGTCTGAGGAACAGGCTAAAACAAAGCAGGAAATCAAAGACCGGAAAATTATACCATTCCTGGGGACGGAGGTGGGGATGGAAATGGAGGGGCTCGCGGATCGGAGATCGGGGAGTTGTTGCCACTGGTGCCCCCGGTCGGAGTGTTTCCTATAATCTGAGCACATTAGCACAAGTCGGAAAGTCGGAGAGTCGACTGGAAATGGAAGTGCATAAGTAATTGCCCTAAGGTTGAGAGGTTCGGCGCCCTCTGAAGCGACATTGCGTGGGTCAGGCTAAGACAATTGCTGCCGTCGGGGAAGTCAGTCGAGCGTTAAGTTATGATGGTCCACAGATAACAATTCCACTCGGGAGCCGACTTACCGCAATGGGCTTTACACTCGGTTTGTGGCCCATCTAATTGGTCTGGGTCTGAGGAGGAGCAGCTGACAAAAGGAACAGGTAGAAGGGTGCCTGGGAAACAGGTTACTGGTGAATAAAGCTATGAAAAAATACAGGGAATTTAATAACTACCTTCAAGGAAGTGAAAAATAGGAAGTTTAGATGGTTAAGAAAATGTGGAATCTCAGATAAGCAATGTTCCTAGTTAAATGGTTTTAAAAAAATATATGTATTTAAAGAATAAAAGAGCAACAATAGTGGTATGTAAATATTGCATCTAAGCTAGAAAACAAAAAAAGTCAAGCTATTAGAAAATGCACCATAGAAAATAACGACATTCATAAAAAAATATCCTGATTAGCAAATAGTAAAAAAAAACTGGAAATCAGCCCACAAAGAACCTGAAAATTCCGCAATTCATGCGATCTTCATTAAGATTAGGGGGCGTAATTAAATTATCAATGGTGCCCCTTCAGCCGACGTATCTTCCGACGATCTCCCACTTGGCCAATCGACACGGAACTTGTGCCCCAAGCTGTAGCCGATATCTCGGGGGTTTACCTCTATCAGCTTTTCAATTTTATCAACTCGCACAAGTTCCTTTCGAGGGTCTCGAGGAAAATGGCCGAAGTCAAAGTCTGATCGCAGTTGGCTTCCCTGTTCGGTGGAGTCAACAGTGTGTAGCGACGGAGATCGCTCGGCAGCGATCTGAAATGTTCTGGACAGGATCTCGGATTACCAGAGATATGACAACTGTGACGTTGTCTCCACGCACGAGGGGTAAGTCTTCTCTGTGGATGCTCAGCCCCCGGCTGAACTTGCACAATCCCGAGATGATCGCATTACCCATTCTTCCACTTTTCCACGCGGTTAACTTGACATGATCTTCAGCGGTTCAGCCATTGTCAGAGGCAGGCCAACGGTGACACTGGCCCCCGCTTTGGGGCCGAGCCACTTTCGGCATCAATTACCTGCCACCGATTCGACTCACAAATTATAAACATTTCTCTCTCTGTCTCTGTCTCTGGCAGCAACGCCAAAACGCAACTGTGTCAAAAGGCAAGCTCCAGAGACTTTAAGCACCGAAAACTCGCCGCCCCACGCCCCACGCCCCACGCCCCGCTGGGATATAGTTTCAGCGAGACAAACCCTAATTATATTATTTGACAGCTGGGGCCTGCTGATACATAACCCCGGGCGGGCAGGTGCCCTGCAATCTGTTGTTGAAAACAAATCCCAGTGAAAACTATAATGAGCGTTGGAAAAGCTCTTCCAAAAAAAAAGATACAACAACCATTTTAATTTGGAGTCAAGCGCGACGCCGTCAAGCTTGACAGTCGTCCGTCGACGACGATCAAAAAGATGACAAAAGCCGGGAATGGGCGATAGCTCAAGGGAGCTGACAGCCTTGGGAAATCTCGCTCGGAGAGATCTCTCGGTCTCGATCTCGGTCTCTGACAGCTGAAAAGTGGCCACATTTCTCTCCGGCTTTGTCGGTTGCTAAATTCTCCTAATAGTTTTATCTGCGACTGAGTTTCGCCCCGAGTGTGGGTAAAATTCGCCGCGGACAAATGCAAATGCAAATGGGCTAAAGAAATGGAACTGCCATGAGAACTTTTGCATGTCAGCGGTGACTTAATCTCTGGCATCATCGTCGCAAAGGTGTCACTCCACTCCGCAGCAAAGCCCACATCCGATCCCAGCTTATTGTGGTGTCTCTGAAAACACACAAACCAGGTGTATTTCGTTTCCCAGTCCTCGGCTTGTGTAACGCCGCGTAGAAGCAATTTGGCAAGGTGTCGGCTCAACGCTAGGCGAAACTTTCCCATTTCCATGTCCATTCCATCTTGCGTTTTATGATATGTCCGAAATGGGATTTCTGGGGAGAGAACAGCTCCGCTTGATGGCGGAGATTCCAATGGATATTGGGGATTGGGGTCGCATCTCGGCTTCAATATCTCCTGGAATGTCGTTCAACCCGCCCCCAAACACGACGACACCCTTGAGAATAGCTCAGCAAATTAATACATTAGGCTCTAGGCCGACTCGTACCTGGTCTTCGCCAATTGGCAAGGCCCAAACGAACTCTAAATGGCAAAGTTGATCTCCGGCGATTAGCCGCAAATGGCAATCCCATAGACCTACATCATGTCTCTGCTCCATCGCTCCGACTGCCATAGATGTAATTGAATCGAAATTGTTTTCAATCAAGCTAAAGTCCGTTGGCACTAAGAGGCCTCAACTGGCGGTGGATGGTGGCGGAGCGGAGATCGAGATACATACCGTCGTACCATCCATGATAAATGCAGCGATAACGGCGACTTTTCATACGTAATTTGTTTTATGCCTGGAAATTAAATTAACTTGTTTGCCAGCCATTTGCCAGCTGTGCTGGCCAAGAAAGAGGCTCCGCTTTAATGTCTAATAGATTTCATTCGCTTTGGCCAGGCCAACTGTCATAATGACTCTGTTATGTGTGGGCCATTATATAAAATTTCACTTTTCGCCGCCGCCGCCGCCAAAAAGGCTAGAAATAGGAGTCCACTGGCGGCGACAGTTTTGCAATTCCCGGGCGACACTAAGAGCCTACTCTTTATTCACTTTATTATTATTGGGCACAGGTTCGAGCTCTTTGAACTAGTTTTCTGCCACTTGCCATTTGGTTACTTATCTGATTAAGCAAACATGGATGCTTGTAGAAGAGAAGCCAAAATATATGGCAGATATTATAATTAATCACCAACCATAACAGTGACAATTCAAGTAGCACCAAGTATAAGCATTTAAATAAGGAAACATTTAGCTTCCAAATATGGCAGCACTCGATCACAATCTACGCATCAAGTAAAGCCCACCAAAAGTGTATCTCAGCATTGTGCGTAAGATGTATCTGGTGATCGTTGGCAGTTCGGTGTCTTCCAGCAGCTATTCGAAATATTTATCTCGAAAATATAGCAGGCATTGTCTTCGCTCACGCAACTCGGGTGCGGTTGCATGTTGATTCAAATTATTCATAGTTATTCATTGGGCGGCATCCGCGGCATTCGGGTCTGGAAATGGCAATGCATATACCCGCCGATATAGTATCTCTTTCTTCTCCGGCCCAGACGAATTCCCATCTTTTGCACGGCCCAAGTTTAATGTCCGACTTTGAAGTGGAGTGGAAGTGGAGTCGCTGGTTTAATGGCGAAACAGCACCACTTGACTGCAGCTATTAGCCCCCAGTTGTGGTCTGGTTTATGGCCAGCCAGCCAGTGTGATTAATCATTAATCATT
Organism: Drosophila nikananu; assembly: GCA_008042635.1. Taxonomy (NCBI): domain Eukaryota; kingdom Metazoa; phylum Arthropoda; class Insecta; order Diptera; family Drosophilidae; genus Drosophila; species Drosophila nikananu. The sequence goes on from VNJV01007177.1 coordinate 36,012, forward strand.
TGGATTACCACATGGGCGGTTCCCGGGCCCTATCTTTGCATTTTTGGGCTACTCGAACTCAAGGGGCCACAATGGGCCCCTTCTAAGCCCATCGTCATTGTTGATATAACAGCAATTATGCTAATCAGCAGCGAGGGCTCCACTCGTACCTTTCTCCTCGATTCATTGAACCTCAGTGGCCCCTCCGAACAATGACGAAGTTAACACTCGATTTTCAAGGTGCTTGATAGCGGCTTATCAGTCGAAAGCTTCGTGTGAAGTTCCCCTTTTCGGGGAGCCTAAAACTAGGCAGCATTCGCGGCAGGAATGTTCTTTTATTCTCTTTGAGATTGGACCCTATGATGTACTCGGCCGCCTGATAAAGTTATTTTGGTCTTATTTCATGTTGTTTTGGTCGTGAATGAATTATTTAAATCTGCCAAGTTGCGGCTTTTTTAATTATATTTCTATCTTTGAGTATTACGAGCTCAAGGGCTGATAGGCCAGCCAAACGGGCGGCCCAATTTCCCATAAATACCCAGGCCAGGAGCCGAGTTGGCCAAACAGTTTTGTTTAAACCAAACCAAGCGACATGAAGGCTTTCATCGTTCTTATGGCTCTGGCCGCCTGCGCCGCCACCGCTCTGGCTGGCCGCACCCTGGACCGTTGCTCCCTGGCCAGGGAGATGTCCAACCTGGGCGTTCCCCGTGACCAGCTGGACAAGTGGACGTGCATTGCCCAGCACGAGAGCGACTACCGCACCTGGGTGGTCGGCCCGGCCAACTGGGACGGTTCCAACGACTACGGTATCTTCCAGATCAACGATCTGTACTGGTGCCAGGCCGACGGACGCTTCTCCTACAACGAGTGTGGCCTCAGCTGCAACGCCCTGTTGACCGACGACATCACCAACTCCGTGCGTTGCGCCCAGAAGGTGCTCAGCCAGCAGGGATGGTCCGCCTGGGCCGTCTGGCACTACTGCAGCGGATGGTTGCCGTCCATCGATGAGTGCTTCTAAACTGAGACTGACCCCGAATAAATCCACTGCATATACCCTAAAACTTCTGGTTCTATAAGACAAAAGTCTTTGAAAACAGGATGCTTACAAACCATACAGCGGATGGCTCTAAAGCGCTCTTGAGCTCTCTTGCTTTTGAGCAACAGACTCTCTAAACCTGATCTAGAGTTAGTACCAAAAATATGGCACAAGTCTATGTTATATTGGTCTTTGGTTTTATCTCTCGGGAAAAAGGTCAGCAAACATATCTGAAAGGTCTCTTAGATATTTTACCTGCCCCCTCCGATCGGTAACTAATCTAAAAGTTTATACTGCTCCACTGGTAAGTGGCATTCAAAGCAGTGACACTCGAATGCGTATAAATAATCATAAAGTCTGCCTGTCTTTTATGGCCACTAATGGAGAGCACTCGCCCCGTTGAGACCATTAGCCCGGAGGAGGCTTTTTCACGGCTTATCAATTCCAGTTTGTGGAGCAGTCTTCGCTCCGCGATTTCAATTTCTGCCTCACAAATTGATTTATGCAGATTTTAGTGCTGCAACCCCGGTCGCAGACTCGGTTTTGAGTGATCTCTCAACACCCATCGCTGCCGTTGAGTTTCTCCTGTCTGCGGCCAGTGGCTGACATTGATCGAAGTGTTTTTGCGTCTGCGGTGGTGCTGTGCTGCTGTGGGAACCGCATCTGTGTGCCTGACTCCGTCAATCTGCGTCCAACTTCGACTCCAACTGGGACTGCAGCTTGGAGTTGCAGCTTGGAATTGCGTGAGGGGCAGAGGCACACCTGACGAAAGAACCGAATGCCTGGGCATCTGCGGTACGTGACTGATTGGCGGATCGATACCGGGCTGAGGTAACCACATAGGCCCATCATAACCACCGATCCCCGCACAATGCCCGCGCCATTTGCATAGCCACTCATAATGCATGAGCCGTTAACCCCTCATTGTGCTCTAACGGTGCTGGGGCCCCGAGAGGGAGCTGCTGGAACCGAGTGTCTCTTTCATCTGGGCGGGCAGTGAAAGTGTCTTTATTTCTAGCACATTAAAATGCAAATTCAGCAGAAAACAAAAAATTAAATAACGAATCGGTGACTGTCACAGATCAACTTCGATCGGCGTTCGATCGCTTAGTTAGTTAGTGGCTAGGAAACGGGCCCACTGCCCACATACTCGCACCTCGTCTCCATCTGGGTGTCGTTGACAGCGGATATCGAAGGCACCTGTCCAGACTCCACTCCAGCTCCAACTCCAACTCCAGCTCCGGCTGCGTGTGTGACTGCGACTGCAGATAAGCCTTGACTCAACTACAAGTATTCGCAGAAATATGTTCAATAAACTTAACGGCTTGTTTTTCCGGTGCGTTACGTGGTGGCGACCCAAAACTCCGAATGCCAGCCCCCCTGCTCCGCGGCTTTTTTATGGCCGGGCTGAATGCAAATTCGAGTTCTCCCATGTCAGGCACGTACATTAATTGACTCCACCCGATTGGTTTCTCCCCTCTCCAATTAACGCAGCGACAGCTCGACACTGCAGCGACACCAGCACCAGCACCAGCAGCAGCTCCGCCCGGGACACCGCCTCCAGATGGCTCCCAGCATGTGCGAGCTGCCCGGCCAGGGTCAGGTGCCGAGCCAGAGCCAAAGCCAAACGCCCCATAAAGCAGGTGGCTCCAACAGCTCGGGGACGAACAAGTGCGGGGCCAGCAGCCTCAACGGATCCCTGGCCTCCTACAAGATAGGTGGCTCCGAGCAGAGTTGGCCTCAGGCCCCCGTGTTCAGCAAGGTGAGTCTTTAGCGATCTTAATTAAGTAAAATCCAACACTAATCGAACCCCAAATCCAGGAAAATCAACGTCCACCTGTGTACAATCCCGAGGACTATGTTTACTCCTTGAGGAAGTTCACCAAGGGCAGCAGCTCCGGCAAGAAACAATCTATCTACGATGTCACCACGGGGCTCAGCGCTAAGGAGGAGGCCTCCAGATCAGCCACTCTGCCAGCCAAGCATTCAGAGTACAAGTAGGAAATACAAAGACTGATTAATCACGGAAGAAAGTTAAATTTTGCCTGCCTATTTCACAGATCTCCCATTCCCGCTCCGCCGGTAAACGAAAGGGAGATGTCCATGCGACAGTTTGGCTCCATAACTGATCTGCTAACCAAGCTGCGTGCCGATCTCCGAGTCTCCTTTAGCAGGCAAGTCATACTCGTAAGCAAGGAAACCTCAGTGGTAGCTCTAACTTTTCACTTTTCCTACAGCTTTGTCCAAGAGTTTGTGGCCACGCCTGCGGATGGCATCAGCCACTTGTTGGAGGTCCTGCGCGCTATACAAATGGCCCAGGCCAGTAATGCACCAGCCCCGATGCCAGGAGCCAGCAGTTCTCTGGCCATGAGCAGGAATCCCCAGAGCTATCAGCGTCGTGCTCTGCTCGATGAACTGTCATGCCTGTGAGTCGGCTCGCGTCCCTCTACAGATTCATGATGCCAACTAATCTCTTGCTTAACCCTTCACCAGGCAATGTCTGAGCATCTGCTGCTCGCGATCTCTGGATGCCATAGCCCGCTTGGGGAACACACCCGTTGGTCTCATGCCGCTGGCCTCCTCGGCCACGGGACAGGGCATCCGAGCCCGGATCCTGGCCTTGCAGCTGCTAGCATCCGCCTGCGATCGGCAGCCATTTGGCAGCGGCACTGGCAGCCACAAGATAGCCTCCACAGGTCACACAGCCGTCTCCGACGCCATGTCCACGTTGCGCCTGAGATGCAGTGAGCCAGTCCGCTTCCGGTTGCTGGTTGGTATCCTGAACAGCGGCGGTGGGTCCGGAGAGCTCCAGTGTGCGGGTGTCAAGTGAGTAAAGCCATCAATTACAGCCAATGGAATATGACAAAGATTTTCTAAATCTATCTTACAACAGATTTCTCAACACCTTCATTGAGAGCGCCGTGAGCATCCAGCAGCGCCTGTACATCCAGGCAGAGCTCTTCCAGGCGGGACTCGATGCCAGCACCTTGGCCCGCACTATCTCCTCCTCCTCGCCGTGGCTGGATGCCTTGAAGAGCGAGGTGAAGCGGTTCAACGAGCTCCACATCGACGTGGACAAGATGATGGCCCAGGCGAGGGATGCGGAGCGTGTGCGCAGCCAGATGGTGATTCTGGAGCGGAGAGTTCAGATCTTGCACGAGGAGAAAGCTGTGCTGACCTCCATGGAGAGGCGACTGCAGGAGCGCTGTGCCGATCTTCAGCGCGAAATCTTTCGCATGCAGGGCGCCCAGCAGCAATCCAACTTCAAGCCGGTGGAGTCTGCACACCAACCGGTGGCCCTGCCTCGCCAGGTTCCGCCCACCACCAAGACGAAGCCGACGAGCAGCTCGGAGCACGAGGACGAGGGCATCAGCAGCTCGGAGACGGGTGCCTCACTCAGCCCAGTGCCCATTCTCGTGCTGCCCTCCAAGGTGAAGCAGTCGCGGAAAGCCGCGGCGGCCGTCGAGGAGGATGACGACGACGCAGCCACCATCGAGGACGTCATCGAGGAACTGGACAACATTGTGAGCGAGGCGGAGAAGCAGATCAGCAGCCAAGCGGGCACTAGCTCGAGGCCCAGGATGCGGCAGCTTCGACCCACGGAGCAGGAGATTGTGCCGGTGAACATAGTGCCGCAGCCACCGAGGAAGTCCCGGTCCCTGGCGCACCTAGTGCCCCGCACGGATTGCTCTGAGCAGGATGGCTCCGACTACGGAATGGCTGTCCTGCATCAGCCGGGCGACCCCGATGCCGCCGAGCGCCTGGCTGCCATGCACACCTTCTTCGATGAGGTGGACTACGACGCCCCGGAGACGGACCAGCCCTCGGCCTACCAGATGGACTCTCCCTCGCCGGACATGCCGGAGGCGAACGCCACGGCCACGGCCTACAATGCCAGCACCAATCGGGAGTTGCTCGATGTGATCATGAATGCGAGGCACGACGAGCACGATCCTACCATGCAAGCCCTGCGAAAGAGTGTCCAGGATGTGGCGCCTATCATTGCGATTCCCCAGCATCAACCGACGAAGGTTAAGGCCCCAGCTCCACCGCCACCAGCGCCGCCGGCTCAGCAATTCAACGGGGTGTTCTTCATGACGGGCATGAACACCCCCCAAAAGTACCCCAAGCCGGACATCACGGCTGCCCTGCAGGCCCGCCGGGTCACCAAGAACGTGGAGCGCCTGGAGGCGGCTTTCGCGTCCTCGCACTCCTCCCACGCCCACGAAGCCCTCAACGAGGCGGCCATCGGCAGGGAGAAGTCGCGGAGCAATCAGCAGATCTACTTCACCAGCAATCCGGCCATGCGGATGCAGGAGCCCCCGAACTACCCCAGCGTCAGCGGAGGAAAGGGTGCCACCGTGCGCACCCGATCCTACACCCAGGGATCCATGTCCAAGGTGACGGACCTGCCCTCCGGTCTGTACTAACCAAACGGCAGATACTCCAGCAGACACTTCGAAAGATTCTCCAACTCCTGTGCAATAGCAGTCCACTCCTAGGTTACATCCGCTTCACAAGATTCGCGTATTTATAGAACATTCAATAGATATATGCACTGATAATATCTATATTCCATCTCGAGATAACTGCGCCCGAGACTAGTTTAGTGACGGTGGCAGCTTCAACAGGGTAACTAGCCGATAAGTGTTAGCTCCGTAGTTCTTCACGTCTAGCGTAATTATATTTCCATGTTTATTTTTCTTTGAATAAAGTTTATACTCTTCATCGATACGATATCTGGCATTCTCTATCTATAGCGATTATTAAGGCCTGTGTGTGGGTGCAGAGTGATAAGCAGGGTTCTTTTAACCCTTCTTTGGGGCAAGATATTTCAGCTTGGGGTAGAAATATCTGTCTTTAAGGAAACTGATACTTATCAGGCATATTTTCTAGTATATATGAGTTGAGAAACTGCAATGCAATATATCATTGCATTTAAAGCTTTAAGTATTTAATAAAGCAATAGATAAAGAATGAACTTGAAAGAACGATTTTGAAAACGGTAAGAAACAGAATTTAAGTTTTTGTATCTTCAAATAAATTAGCTGAAGAATATTTTTGAGGAGAGTACAATATAGAAACCATATTATTCCCTGAATTTCAACTTAAATTTGTTGTCAACTTGCCTGATCTACTTTAAGCCATTACCCGGCTAATCGCTGGCCAGATTAGTCGGATCTTATCGTCAGTTGCTTTGAATATTATATTCAAGTGGCGGTCAGTTGCATTGGCAGCATTAAGTGCTCAACACTTTGGCCAGTCTGCAACCGATTGTGCTGCCAGCATGAGTAGAGCTTCCCCCAATCCAGTGCGTCCCCTGCCCGCGGGTCTGCAGAAGGTGGCCGTCGAGGAGCTAAACGAGGTACCCGGGCGCGTGGAATCCGACATCGCGGCTCTAAGGGAGTGGCTGCAGAAGCAGCCTCATCTGTGCTCCTGCGTGGCGGATCAGTTCCTTCTGAGCTTTCTGCGCGGTTCCAAGTTCAGTCTGGAGAAGGCAAAGCAGAAGATCGATCGATTCTACAGCTTGCAGGCCGTCATCCCGGAGATCTTCAATGAGCACCGTCTGGCCGATGATCCCCAAGTGCTGGAGATTATTCGCATGGGGTAGAACCAAAGTAATAGTAAAACCTTCAAAACTATTTAATCACCGTTTCCACAGAGTCATCTTGCGCATTCCCCTGGACAAAGACGACACCGGCCCAGCTGTGACCATCATACGGGCCTGCTCCTACGACTTAAGTAAATTCAAGTTTCAGGACATCATTCAAGTGGGCTCCATGTTTGGTGAGATCATGATGCTGGAGGATGACAATGCCTCGGTCAGTGGCTACTTGGAGATCATGGACATGAGCGGAGTGACAGGAGCGAATCTGTTTGCCCTGCAGCCTCAACTACTGAGCAAGTTCTCGGCCTATGCTGATGAGGCTATGCCCACGCGGCAGAGGGGCATCCACTTTATCAATGCGCCCAAAGCCTTCGAGACGGGCTTTAAGTCGCTGCTGGGTTGGTTTCCCGCAAAGATCAGGGAGAGGGTATGACACTGTCGATCCTCAAGGCAGGTTAAACAACTCTATGTTTTTCCAGGTCTCAGTTAGCTCCGATCCGGAGGCCATCTTTGAGCGCGTCCCCAGGGAATATCTGCCCGTGGAGTATGGAGGGACCAAGGGAACCATACTGGACATAACCACTGAAATGGAGGCCAAGCTGGCAAGCTACCGCAGCTATTTCGAGGAGTCCCAGCACTTTGGCACCAACGAGAAGTTACGCGAGGAGCCCACAAGCCCCGGCCAGGAGGAGAGTCACTTCGGAATGGATGGCTCTTTCCGCCAGTTGATCATCGACTGAACCGCCAGACCTGTAACGCCCGCTGGGCTATAAACCCATAACAATAAATGCTATCGATAAGCTCTGCTGCGTGTTCTTCTTGACGACTATTTCAATGGTTTCATGGTTATCAGTGCTGAGACGATAGCTTATCGATTCCAACTTGAGTTGCACAAATGCCAGGGTCAAAAATCGACATTCGTTAGCCAACCGCCAAGTGGATCCCAACCCCACGATGCCGTCCATCCGCCCGCTGAGTCCCGAGCTCCAGAAGACCGCCATCGAGAAGCTGAACGAGGTGCCCAGCAAGCTCGATGATGACATTGCCGCCCTGCGGGAGTGGATCAAGCAGCAGCCCCACCTGAAGGCCCGCACAGAGGATCAGTTCCTGGTGAACTTCCTGCGCGGCTGCAAGTTCAGTCTGGAGCGGACCAAGGCCAAGATCGACAGGTTCTACACGCTGCGCACCAAGTACCCCGAGTATTATGGCGGTCACAACATGGATGTGGACAAGGCCCTGGAGATTTTCAAGTTGGGGTAAGTCGAAGAGAGTTGAGTTCACCGTTTATCCATATTTAAACCCAACCTTAGCGCAATTCTCCTACTGCCACGTCCCCTGAACGATAATGGGCCACGTTTGGCTTTGATGCGCATGGCTGCTTATGATCCCGATAAGTACACCTTCCAGGAGGTGAACCGAGCCAGCGCCCTCATGCAGCAAATCATGCTCGACGAGGACGATGTGGCCATCGTGAATGGCATGATATCCATATTGGATCTGTCCAATGTCACCACTGGTCACTTCTTGCAGATGACCCCATCGTTTGCCAAGAAGATGACCGTCTTCCAGGAGGAGGCCCTGCCCCTGCGGCCCCAGGGCATTCATTTCATCAACACACCGAACGGCTTCGAGACCATCTTCAATATGGTCAAGCCGATGATGTCTAAGAAGCAGCAGGGACGCGTAAGTTTTAAGTTTTAAGCAGAACAATAATGGTGAGCTAATGACACTCTTTGATCCGCAGCTCTATGTCCACGGAAGCAAATGGGATGCACTCTTTAAGCAAATTCCCAAGAAGTATCTGCCTGTTGAGTACGGAGGAGAAAACGGTTCGATTCCCGAGCTCATTAAGGAGTGGGAGCAGCGTATTCTGGATCACAGAAGCTACTGGGAGGAGGAGAACAACTATGGCACCGACGAGAGCCTTCGAGTGGGCCAGCCCGTCGACTTCGAGAGCCTTTTCGGACTGCAGGGCTCCTTCCGGCAACTGAATGTTGACTAAGGTGCGCAGCCGTTTCAAGGAACAACTAATAATACACTCGACTGCAGCACTTATCTTAGCTTACAAAGTTTAGGAACTCAAGTAGCAGGGGTTTATTACCTCTAATCGGTTTTTGATAAGATAAAAGTAATATAAATGGTAACAAGGGAGTAAACAAACTTTAAAGAAACAAAACCAAATAAAATACTTTTCCAGAAATCAGCAAATCTCTATTCTCAGAAAACAAAAAGCACCAAATATCAGATATAACGAGAGACCACCTGTATCAGCTGTTGAAAGGAGAAAATGCGGCATAAACAAACACAAATTGAGAAGTTTTTGAGATGAAAACAAAAGGAATGGTGAGAGCGAAGGCGATAATACAAATTTTTCCAAAACTATATACCTCGAAAGACAAGAGAACTTCGCGTACGACCAAAAATAAATCGTTTTCCCGAGAGATCCGTGGAGAGTCCATTTGTGAGGCTGTGCTCAGTCAGCGTTTGTGGGTCGTACGGAGCGGTGTTTGTCGGATCTCTGTGCGGATCGAATTGGATCGGAGGGGGAGCGGATACTCAGCATGGAACTCAAATTGGAAAACTGAATAGTTTCCCCAGTGCAAATCAAAGTGCGATCCCTGCTCGGTAATCATCAAATTAGAAGCATTTTCCAACCCATTCCCCCATCTCATGGGCCCCATAAATCGGCCGCGTTAATTGCCCCAACGAAATCGAAGTTCATAATTGATCGGACATGTTATGTAGTCCCCTAGGCTCTGTATAAGCAAAAAAAAACCAGAGGAACGACGTGGCGACGAGGCGTGGCACGGGTCTGCGGCGTCCGATTTTGACGATGAGATGAATGCCCCCGCCGGGCAACGGGCAACGGGCAAACGGGACCAAAATAGTCTCATGGAGTCTCCGCCCAGTCCCCCCTCGACTCATCGATCGGCCTTGCCCCAGCAACCCAAATAAATAAATATTTGGACAAATAAACATGTGTGCCGCAGACCTGTGTGTCTGGTTTACCTTTGGGCTTCCCAGTAATCTCTTGTGGCTCCATTTGGAGATCACAAAAACTAAGCCAATCGGACTCAATTAAGTAGGCTTCTTTATGGGAGAACAATAAATGGTATTTAATTAATAATGCCACTTTCCTCTGAACTGCTATCCATTAGTGTGCAGAGAGTTCAAGGAACACCGAAATTTATTAAAATTCTATCGAAGTTTCGTTCGTTTTGTAGCCTATTTACATAATCGCTGGCAAATTACCCACTTCCCCAGGGTATTTAAAGCTTCGACCCTTGTGCTGCCACAGTCTTGTCCTTTATTTAGTTTCTTTTGCATTTCATAATTTACAACCAGCCGAGCGGTAAATTAGCCAACGGAAGAAGAGAAGCGCTGGGCAACCATGTCGAGTAGGCGGGCACAGTCGATGCCGGCGCACATGATGGAACCAGCGAAGCCGGAGCGGGGACGCTGTGTGGCTGCCATCTGTTTCTCGTGGAAAGTGCTCACCTGCATCGTGTCCCATGTGCTGCTCGTGCTCCTCGTGGTTTCCTACTGCGTGGGCGGAGCCTACCTATTCCAGCATCTCGAACGACCCCACGAACTGGAGGTGAGTTTGTGAAGACAAATTAAAACCTTATCTAAAAACCCTTCGAATCCTCTACAGGTGAAGCGCGACATCCAGCACCTTCGCTTCAATCTCACGGAGAACATCTGGCTGCTGTCAGATGACGCTGTGGTCCTGCGGGAGAGCGACTGGATGGCCAATGTGAGCAAGCATCTAGCCAACTTCGAGAAGCAGATCCTGACAGCCATCAAGGCCGATGGCTGGGATGGCGACGAGGATCTGCGCAAGTCCCAATGGACCTTTGCCGGCTCTCTGTTTTACTCCATTATAGTAATAACAACCATTGGTAAGTTAGGCAGAGACCAATCATTAGAATTAAGAAGGACCTTGGCTGGACAGATATTGGGATTTATTTGCTTAGTCTAACAATAAGCCTAAACTATGCCTATGCTAAAAGTACTATATACAGTTGCGAAGGGGTGGGCTTGTTTGAATAGGAAGGAGCTAGGCAGGAACAGGAGATTCATAGTTATGGATCTTTGCACTCCCAATTTATAGATCGTAATCCTAGACCTTCTTGGTGATCTTATCGTTTACCGTTCTGGGTGATGCCGCCACACTCTTGGCGCTCTTGCCCTCGGCCACTGCAGGCGATTTTTCATCGTAGCCAAAACCACCCACGGGTGGAAAACTGCTGCCGTAGCCAAAACCTCCGTTTCCACCAAGTCCCAGTTGTCCTAGGCCCGAGCCCCCAGCCAAGCCGTAACCTTCAGTGTACTGTGGGCCTCCGAACTGCGGATTGCTAGGATATTGTCCCAGTCCTGGGAATTGCCCACCTGGCGCCGCAAACTGATTTCCGCTGAAGTCACCGCCAGGATAGGATCCATAGGGATACTGTCCAGTGCTGGGGAATTGAGTGAGGCCCAGGCCGTTGCCGGGATAGCCATTGAAACCGGTTCCCACATTCGCTCCTGGGAAGCCAGCGCCCGGAATCGATTGTCCAACTCCTCCGTATCCTCCGGAATAACCTCCTATGCCATTCTGAGCTCCACTAAAGCCGCCATAGCCTGGCTGATAAGGACTGGGGTAAATAGGAGGCCTTCCAATGATTCCTGTGGGTCCTCCAGGTCCCACTAACACTCCAGGATTGCCGCCGTAGCCTCCACCGATTCCTCCAAACTGGCCGGCATTCGCCTGACCGCCATAGGGATTGTACTGACGTGTGCCCACGTTGGGGCTATCCGCCGACCTGGTGGGCTCCACATCCGCATAGTCCTCGATCTCATCGTTCTCCGGCTCCCCTGGAAGCGGTCGACGGGTGGTGGGCTCTCGTCTCAGCTTGTTGTCATAGGAATTCCTGATGGGCGAACTCCGATCGATGTCCCGGAAGGAGCGCTCCCTGCGATTGTAGGAACGCCAGACCCAGTGGTCTTGATCCCCCTCCGCCGACTTGGCCGCCGCTAGTCCAATGAGGCACAAGCCTATGATGAGGCAATAACTTGGCATGATGATGAGCCTAACTTGGTCTCTGTCTTTGTCTCTGACTTCGCCTTTGTCCCACTTCTTCGATCGCACACTGACCCGTATTTTGCGCTTGGTCGCGACAAGCTCCCGCAACAGAATACCTCGGATTTGCGAGCAACGCACGCTACTTATATAACCGCACACGAGAACCGACAAAAAGCCCAGCCAAACAGACAGCAGACATCGCCGGCGATGATGATGACGCCGCACAAAGTCAGTCAAGCGGCGAGGGCAGCCGCAGGTGGGGATTGGCGACTGCCGCCCTCCGCGGCCAATGAATCAACGCAAACATGGCATGGGGCAGACGATCGTGCCAGACGCTGCCGAGATCTTGGGCCCACGTATCGGCTGATTCACTTGAAGCGCGACCAGGCCGAGGCAGAGAGGAGCGTGATCCGCCCAGGAACCAATGAAGCAAGCGGATGATTCGGACAGTTGGTTCTGTCCACCCAGTGGTCACGTTGAAATCGCATAAATCTCGGTCGCGAATCGATCATTTGGTAATTGTAATTGCTCATTAGTCGACCCAGAAAACCCATTCCTGGAAATTACCATGAGCTGGTGGAAAAACCATCGATGGCAGGGCAGAAGTCATAGGTCAAAGATTCGGCTCGGATACAGTTAGTTAGGCACACGGCACGTGAATGACCTCTAAAAATGGGTTCAGTCGGGTGGCGGTGCTGGTGCGAGGGTGCGGAGCGTGTCAAATGAAACCGAAAGTGGAATCACTGCCATCCAATTGTTTGTGGCCAAAACAACAGCAAGGTCAGACGCCACTGACCGATCGTGATTATCTTTTCTGGCGTTTTAGATTTAGATTTTAATTGTGGGATTTTTCTGATTTATAATAGTATACCCTGGCCTAGGGTCTGCTGGTTCTAAGCTAAAGTTTGTCACGGAAGGTTTACCTACTCGAAATCAACGAGCAATTTCATACTCTAACAGGGAAATATATGTAATTTCAGTTAGAAGCCTGAATTTAGTGCATTTTTGGCTTGGCTATAATCGCTTTGCAATTCTACACCATTAACCAAGATATAGGGTTTATATACAGTTCGGATTTTTTTTATAACTCACATTACTTAGAAAGGGAATCAAACTCACCACCATTCGCTTCAAAATATTATTTTTTAGTCGCTTATTCGATTTAGTTTTTGATGATGATGAGAGCTTAGTTTTGAGCTCTGGTGTGCACAATTTCCCGATATGGATTTATGGCTTAGACACAAATGGGTTTAGTGACCGACGCCCATCGGTTAGAACTCTGTGAGGAGGGGCAAAGAGTGCTATCTATGAATTTGCACACTTCCTCAAACGCCAAAGGCGGCAGACTTGAAAAACCATGGCTGGCAATAGTTTGTTTTTGTTTTCTGCTATTTTTCTGAGCGATAATGGGCTTGGCTTGTACAAAAAGAAGTGCAGATAGATTAAGCCTTAGCGGGTCTGAGACCTATTAGCATTTCAAGAACTTTGCGGTCGGTCACAAGGTTGAAGGTAAAGCAAAAGCATGACTTGAAATCAAACTCACCGTTTGGAGCCGCAGTGATTTATTATTCCCCCGTCATATTCTGGACAGGCTATGGCCACATCTCGCCGCGCACGGATTGGGGCAAGGTGACAACGATTTTCTACGCCATCGTGGGCATTCCACTGATGCTGATCTGCCTGTCCAACATTGGAGATGTCATGGCCACATCATTTAGGTGAGTTCACAGCTATAAACAAAATAATAACATTAATAACATAATATAATATAACATTTATTTAATATTTTCTTGACAAATCCAATTCGACACTCACTCAGGTTTCTGTACTGGCGAATCTGCTGCTATGTGTGCACCCGCACAGCCAAGAGGCCGAGGAATGCCCGCTCCCGGCAGCGATCCATGCGCTCGCAACGCAACGCCCGCTCTCAGCCGCCGCCCTCTTTCCGTCGGTCCATGAAGATGACCCAACGGTCGGGCAATGACTCTGGCTTGGGGCCCTCCATGGGACATGCATACTCCGACCCGGAATTGCGGACGATGGGCAGAGGCTATGACGAGCGGGAGTTCGGGCATCGATCGAGTGGAGGCGGACGCAATCGTCGCCATCAGCAGCAGCAGCAGAACACGCACCACGATCCTCGCCAGCGTCACACCATTTACGGAGATGAGTACGAGACGCAGACCCTGAATCGCTCACATCGCTACAGCAGCCGGCAGAGGCAACGGGATCGGATGCGGGACAGGCATACGGTGGAAAGGGAGCGCTACTCCAGATCCCACTTGGATGCCGGCTCCATTGAGGACTTTAGCGACGTTGCACCGCCAGCAAAGAGAGCTGCCAGTGTGCGTTCGGTTCGATCGCCACATAATCAGGAATCCTCGAAGGCTTCCAGGGAACTGCATCGCCTCCACTCGGCTCCTGGGAGGAGTAGAGCCAAGTCCGTGGACCCCAGGCACGTGTCATCGCACTACGAAGATGTGGATGAGGATGTGGTGAGGAAAACTCCCATTATTCCGAACAGGTACGCCTTGGACGACTGCGGAGGAAGCGGCCACAGACGGCAAGCGGCGCCAAGGAGCCAATCCATGCCCAGATCCGCTCATCAACGCCAACGCCAGAGGGATCGGGAGAGGGAGCGATCTCCGCAACCACCACCTCATAGTTCCCATCGTCAGAACAATGGCAGGAGGGCTGGAAGTCTTGGGAGGCAGTCCTCGCGATATGGCAATCATCTGGAACTGCCGGACTACGATGCACCACCGACAGGACGGGACCATCGCAGGGATCGACGTGGACACTCGCAGGGACGCTACGAGGAGTACGTAGAAGAGAGCTTCGATGAGGGCTCGCTGTACGGTGACCACTACGAGGATTATCCTGTGGAACGCCATCGCTCCAGAAGTCGGGAGCCAAGAAGGAACAGGCGTCGAGAGAGAACCGAACGTCTGCCTCCCTCCCCAAGGATCATGTCACCCATGGGTTTTCCAGTCCAGCGGCAAATCCGTCGACGGCCCAGCTACGACTATGATGACGATGACTCCATGTATGGTGATGAGTACGGGGACTACGGCGATCTGCTGCCCAAGGATCGTCCCGTGCCCATTTGGTTGTGCGTCTTTCTGGTGGTCAGCTACATTCTTGGCGGAGCTGCCCTGTTTGCTTATTGGGAGAATTGGTCCTTCCTGGACTCTGCCTACTTCTGCTTCATCACACTGACAACTATTGGTGAGGAGTTGAAACTTAAATTTGATTTTGTTGATGTCTTATTTCCATTTCCTCTGCAGGCTTTGGAGACTTTGTTCCAGCCAAGGGAGTCAAGGATGAATCTGAGCAGTCCATTGCCTACTGCTCGCTGTATCTGCTCTTCGGCATCGCTTTGCTGGCCATGAGCTTCAATCTTGTCCAGGAGGAGTTCATAGCCAATGTCAAGGAGGTGGCCCGTCGCCTGGGTATTCTCAAGGACGATGACGACGATCACGATGAGGAATAAGTACTTTACTCTTCCAGTCACTACACTTTACACAAGGATGAAGATTGCTTATACACTTTTATACCACAAAGTTTTATCTGTTATGAATATATTGAATTGGAATCATCCGCCATGGGTATTTGTACCAAAAACAAATAAAAGAGTGTCCGAATTCAGTTGGAAAAATTATTTAAATATTAAATTTAAAGTTTAGTAATGGTTTTAGAGGCTCCTTAAAGATTTATACAAGTTCTACTAATATTAGCGTTTCACTTGACAAGAACCCTCTTTAAATACTAAAACTTGAAGTTATCTGTAAGTTGAACTTGAACTGGCGGCCTTGAACTCAAGTCTCAACAGCTCTCGCTTACTTTACAAAGCATACTAAGTTTATTTAAATAATAATTGTACGAAATTCCAAAGTTTGATATACAGATTAATAATAAAAAGAATATTGAAAAGAGCCAAACAAACAAAACGATTCGAGTGAGTTACTGGGATGAGTACGGCGGGGGACTTCGATGCAATCAGGCCACGTTTTCTTTGTTATGCTGAGAATATGGTAAATAAAGGCAATATAAGTATAAATCATCAGCGGGAGCTGTTTGTCCAGTGTTTAGCGAACGACTGTTCCCTTCACTTACCCTGTTGAAGGCGGGCGAATTTCTTGGCGAGGACTTGCTAGGCGTCAGGGACGTGGACGAGGAGCTACTGCGCTTGCTACTGATTCCTCCGCCGGCTACCGGCGGTTTCAAAGCATTCGAATTCGAGTTCCTGGTGGTGCCACAACCACGCTTTTTATTGATGCCATCCATGCCTTCAATAGGCGTAGAATTCATGATAGTTTCCGTCTCGGAGAGCTCCTGGACAGAGTGCAGGGAAGAAGCATCATCCTCGCCTTCGCTGCACTGTAAAATTTAAGGAATTATACTATAATTTGTTACACTATGCTGTGAGCTCATTAGTTACCTCGTCTATGGTGGCCGTTGTGTCCAAGTCAGACCAATCCTGCTCCTGGCGATATCTTCTTACGATATCTTGGTGCGGCGACGTGGCCACCAGCGATCGTGGGTACACAAAGTCACGCTTAGAAGGCGTGGTCCCAGTGGCCGCATATGTCTTCAGCTCGCTCTGTTGGAAGCGCGTCACCTCCTGCTCGCAGATCTGAAGCTGCTGTCGCTGGAGTGCAACATGCTCGGTGGTTTGGCGAGTCATCTCAAGCACATGGTCGCTGGCTAAAGTGGAATGGCCTCTGAATCGCTGCCTGTCCTCGGTGATGAGCTGCTGCCTCTCGGCTGCATTCTCCTCGAGGTCAACTTTCTGTTTTCCCTGGAGCTCCTTCAGTTGCTTGTCGCTCTTTTGGCAGATTTGAAGGAGCGACTCCTGGTGCAGTCGACTGGCCTGGACATTGACCTCCGTGTGCTTGGCACACTCCTGGCCAAGATTCTGCATGTGCACTTGGAGCATGGAGCACTTGGCGATGCCTTGGTCTAGGCACAGCATTCCCGTTTCCATTTGGCCGCTGAGCTCCTTTCGGGCGGATTGAGAGGCTTTGCTACCCAACTTTTGGTAATCCTCAATACCAGACTGAATGGAATTTATGTGCAAATTCCTGGCCACCCGAGCCTCCTCCAAGTGAACAACGCGTTCAGACATACTTTGGGTGTTCTTGGCCCGCAGATTTTTAATCTGCTCCATTTGCATCATCAGGGACTCGAGCAACGCCTCCTCCTGTCTTGCCAGCGCCTGTTCATTGGCCAGCTCCCCCTGAAGCTGCTTTAGGTCCATCCCATCGGCTACACTCATATCGCTGAGCTCATCTAGCTGTTGCTTCACTGTGGCCGCATATGTTTCCAGAGACTGGGAACTGCTGTCGATGATCTGGGAGAACTTCTCCTGCGTGGAGTCTAGCATGGCCTTGTGGCGCTGGTTGTTCTCCTCCATCTCCTGCAGGTTCACCTGAATCTCCTTGCTCATTTGCAGCTCGCGCTGCTGCATCTGCTCCAGCATCTGGGCGACCAGCTGCTGAGTGTGCTGATCGCAGCTCTGTGATATTTCACTGATCAACTGCTTCTGCAGCTGAGCCTGCTCCGCCAAAGACTGGCTGCAGATTCCCATCAGCATATCAATGCTCCTGGTGGCATTGCTGGCGAGCCGTATGCTCACTTTGCTGGAGTTTTCTGCGGAAATGTACAGGTATTGTAAATAAAATATATGATGTAGGATTAATCTCTTTGGCAAGCTCACCCAGTTCCTCGCTCAGGCTCGCTTTGGAGGCTGCATCCTGCTCCAAGTACACACTTAGACTTCCACCTATCATCTCCAGGTTGTCCTGCATGCGATCCTTGAACTTGTCGCAGGATTTCCGAATCTCGGCGTCCACATGGCGTCGCCTTTCGATAGTTCCGTGCAGCTGATTGGTATCATCGGTGGCCATATCGGCTGCGGCCAGGATTTCCTTTGCCTGCGTGGTCAGGACCTGCTCCGTCTTCACGTGCGAGGCTACCAGCTCCTTCTTCTCCTTGTAACGCCTCTTGGTCTTAGTCAGCACCTTTTTGGTGAGCAGCAACGATCCCTTGGTGTTCATCAGGTTCTCCTCGGTCTTTTTCAGCTCCTGCGTCTTTTCTACGAGCGACATGCTCACCTCGCTGAAGATCTTCTCCTTGTTCTGGAGCTCATCCTTCAGCGCCTTGAGCAAAAGCATCTTCTCGTTGAGTTCGCGGTTCTGCGAGTCCAGCTTCAAGGTCATCTCGTCATAGGTCTCCTCGGCCAAGTAGATGCCATTCTTGTCCCTGGCAGCCATGAGATCCCTCTTAAGTTTGTCGATCTCCTCAGTGTACTCCTTCAGCACAGTTTTCTTGGTCAACTTCTGGTTGACTTCGGGCTTATTTTGAATGTTTTTGGCACGATGGGCGTACTCCAAGGTGCTGAGCGTCTCCTCAATGTCTTTGTGGCCTGGCGAGATGGTAGCTATGATGGAGGTCTTGGTTCTGCCACCCAACGACTCTTGCAGTAACCGGGTGAGCTTCGATTCGCGATAAGGAACGTGAGGAGCCCGATCCACCAGTGCGGTGATCACTCTGCCTAGCGTCAATAGACTCTGATTAATGTTCACCGTCTCCCGGACACGTATGCCCTTTTCGTTGCCCGCCTTGGAGACGTTCTCGCTGCCCGCCAGATCCACCAGATTAAGTTTGCCGATCTTTAACATATCCTCGCCTTCAATGCCGTTCTCCCTTATGTGGACCACAATCGAAAACACGGTGTGGGATCGCGAGGACTGGGCGTTCATCAAGGTTGTGGCCGTCTTCCGCCGCTCCTTGCCCTTCTCCAGCAGCTTGTACACATCGTCCTTGCTGTGCACAGGTATCTCCTCCAGGCCCTGGATGATAACCGAACCCTTCTTGGTGCTGTCATCAAAAATGCGAATCTTGGTCATGTCATCAGTGGAAAGCAGATCGCACAGCTCCTCGTTGTACAGCTCCAGGTAAGAGATGCGCATCGTGTACTCCACCTCCATTAAGCGCAACTCGTCGAAGAGGTGACTCAGCGCTCGCGGTATAATACCAATGTCCGAGTCCTAAACGGAAATTGGGATTAGAAAAGGTTGCTAAAAAACCGGTTTTCAAGTTGGCCTTTTAGCACTCTTGCTGAAAACCTGGCAAACCTTTCGTTTGGTACAATTTAAGGTTTGCAGGTTGGCAAGAAGTTCGAAGGGGTTCTTGTTATGAAAGGTTTCTTTAGTTAAACTCACATCTTCCCAGGAGGACTTCAGCTCGGCGCACTCATTGCCCACCATGGTGTGCGTCTTGCCCGTTCCTGTTTGTCCATAGGCAAAGACCGTGCAGTTGTAGCCGTTCAAGACCTCTTCGATCAGAGGAGACACCACCACGGAGTAGACATCGCACTGCTTGGACTCGGGGCCGAAGCTACGGTCGAAGGTGAACTTCTTGGTCAGCTTGGAGTCCAGAGTGTGGCGTGTCACGATCTCCCTGGGCGCCACCACGTCCACCACCTCGGCGGACCGGATGCATCTCTCCCGTGAGTTCAAGGGCCTGCGAGAAAGGGTCAAAAGTCAGGAGTCAAGAAGTCACATTCCGATGCATCCTCCTGCCGCGCAGACACTCACCTGACGCGCACATAGACCTGGATGTTTTGGTTGGACTTCTTGGGCGGCTGCCGCGATGTATTTCCATTGGATACATCCATTGCAGGCAATTTAATTGAATTATTTCTGGTTTTACCGCGTACAGTCCAAAAATGACGCCAGGCAGTTGCACTTGTATGCGTGCCGGTGTGCGTGTGTGGCGCCTGGAAATCCTTGTTTTCCACTTTTTTCGGAACTCCCTTTTCAACCTATCAATTTGTATGTACAGACTAAACTCTTCTGAAGCGCTTTTAGCACAAATTCTTAAGAAACCCGTGGACGCAGGCGTGTGTGTTTGTCCGTTTGATTTTAAAATAATGCGCAAAGTAGGGTTGTTAAATCAAAATATAAAATTATCGATATTTTTCTCTAACGATATATTTATATAATTTTTTGGTTGCCGATATATCGAAATAGAGATATTTTTTTTAGATTGCGATCGAAAAGTCTGGCAGCGCCAGATTTTCGAGCGACCAGCATTGCCAGAATTTTGAGAATCGGTTAGTGAAATATGGTCGGGTGTGACCATTCGCAGTGCAGGAAACTATCGATAATTTTGCAGCTGGCAAAAACAACAACAAAAAAGATTAGGGAAATAGAAATACAATAAAATTACATTCAATTCAGTTAACTCTATGAAATAAGAGTCGGTCGCCAACAAAAGTTTATAAACAACATAAAGTATGGCATCCGCTACGGTAAGAAATGTATGTATGCCGCAACTAACCCCTAACAACCCGCTTTTTCGTGTGCCACCCCGACAAACCCAAGGTTTTCTTTCACCGAGAATAGAGATTCCCTCCGGAAACCCCTGGGAAAGCCTTACTAACTTATCTTAAATGTTGTGCAGGTACCGCTGCTCGATGATGACACGATACCCTTTGGCGAGGAGGACGAGATGCGGGATCCCAGCCAGGCGGGCCAGAAATACACGTATGCAGAAGTCACTCTGTGTCAAGCTGCCAGCTGTTCTCACCCCAGTTAATGCCTTCTTTACCGCAGGCACCCATACGTCACGTTCTTCCACCTGTTCTTCAGGGGAGCCGCCATCGTGATCTACATGTTCTGCGGCTGGTTCAGCGACTCTTTCATCACCAGCTTTGTGTTCGTGGTGCTATTCCTCTCGGCGGACTTCTGGACGGTGAAGAACATCTCCGGCCGGCTGCTGGTGGGCCTGCGCTGGTGGAACTACGTCGACGACGACGGCAAGTCGCACTGGGTGTTCGAGTCGAAAAATGTGAGTCATTAACTTAGGCCCAACGAACTGCCTTGATGATGAAACGCAGTCTTCTGAATCCTTCAAGAGTCGCGTCAACAAGCACGAGCAGCGCGTCTTCTGGCTGGGCCTCATCCTCTGCCCGGTGTTCTGGGGCCTCTTCTTTCTTGTGGCCCTCTTCGGACTGAAGTTCAAGTGGCTGCTGCTGGTGATGATCGCCATAGCGCTGAATGCCGCCAATCTATACGGCTACATCAAGTGCAACTACGGTGCTAGCAAGGATCTCAACAGCGCTGCCACAGACTTTGTGAGGACGCAGCTGTTCAAGAACGCCATGGACATCATGACCAAGCCCAGTGGCGCTCCGCCACCAACCAATGTGCGTCCCACGGGTGTGGTCTGAGCGGACGCTATCCAAGCCAGAGCCTACTAAGTCACCCTTGCCACCTTGTCTGCTGCAGCGCATTCCAAAGAGTATCGGACGCTTCTTCTGGCCCCGACCAACGAATCCACCATCATCCCGGCATCGCTGTCTCTGTGTAACATATGTAAAACTTAATTTAGCCATATACTGCAATTTATTATAAACTTTTCTTACTTTTAACTGGATTAAAAGGCCGCATGTCTGCGTCTGGGACATGCAGCCAGTATTGAAGCTTCGATTTTGTTTTTGTTGTCTTCGAAGTTTTAACTTCTCGATATCCATCTAGCACTCTTGCTATCTTGTCTACAACAACCACATTTTATCAACAACATTTTTAAGACAACATCTTTGCAACGACAATACATTTTCCCCATGCAATTTCCCGAAAATCGGTGAGGAAATTGAATTAAAAATTTCCTGATGTGTTGCCCAAAAAAGGACTAAACATTCCAAAACTATACGAATTTATAAAATTTCTTCTGGTGCAATTAGTATTTAAAGTAAACAATAAAATCTATTGAATGAGTTACAAACTTTTAACTAAAATTATATACAATGAAAACTTCAATAAAATTAAATTAAATAGCTTCGAATATATCTCATTGCTCCGGGGATCAATGTTGGCTTAAACAATCTTAATCTCAGCTTAAGATAATGCCTCGGTCGAGGTTTCCCCTTAATTTTCCGACAACAATCAAGGCTCAAAGAGCGCGTGAATACCGGCTATCAGACAAATTAGCTGTCTAATCGTTTGGTAATAATAAATATAGTCAAGCAGCCGATAAATTCGCAATCTCCTTATGTAAGCCGCGCAACTCACGCGTCGCTTAGCCCCGGGCCTAAAACGAAGAATAAATTTGAAATTAATTACATTTCCTGGGCACAATCAGTGTAGGATCTGAAACCACTGTGTCTTGGCCCCATTGCCTACTGCTGACACTCTGTGTGGCACTTTAAAAGCCAGCTTTGGCAAATCCTTTACGGGTGTGAAAACTGTAGGCCGTGTTTAAAGTGGCACATGCTCTTTTTCCCCAAATGCCACTGTTTCAGGACGAAAGTGTGGGCAGGACGAGGAGCAGGCGTTGGCGAGGTGGTGTGGGGTGGGTGATGGGTGGCTGCTATGCAGCGTCACGTGTTTCCTGTTAAATGCTCTAATGATGGGTATTAGGCCAGACTAAGTGCCACTCATAAGTGCCGCACACGCACCTGACTCCCAGGGCTCCTGGCCCTCCGTCGACTTGGTTCCCTGGCTCCTCGAATCTTCCCGAATCCGAATCCGAATAAGAGTCCGCATCCGCAAGCGACTTTGTGACCTGCCTCCGCCTTTGACATCGAAATTTACGCAATATGCGTTTTTTATTTCGCCCACCGCCACTTTCTTTCTCGTCTTTGGGCCGTTGTCAAGGCCCGACTGACGGCATTTTAGCCCGCCTCCTTGCTGGCGAGGATACTAAACGGGACTCGCACAAATCCCCGCCTCGCTCCGCCCCCTGTCTGTCCCAGCTAGTTGAGTGTCCTCGTCGTACATAGTTCACCTGGCGGGGGCTCTGCGTACGTGTTTTTGTCCTACAACTCCATGGATTTTTCCTGCCCAGAGCTTAAAGTATCCTGCCAAAAACACACACCTAGGATTTGAGTAAATGTCTATTTTTCATTAGTTTAATATTCTTCAAGAGAACCAAAAGGTCATCTATAAATTATGATCTGAAATGTTTTAAATTGTATGGGGTAAGTATTTTTTAAATATTTAAACTTATGAATAAATAATAACTTTAAGTGCTCATCATGATTAAGTAAGCATTTATCTTACTTGAAAATTTGTAGAAGCTTTTAAAATTATTAACGTGAGCTCTTCGAGAATATCCCCGTTTGTAAACCTTATTTAACTAAGTCGCTTTTATTTCATACTAAATATTTATCATATATGTGTTCTTTCTTTATATTTAAACATATATTTACACATTTATAATAAATAAAATATTTATTTCAGGCTCAAGCATAGTAGGTATATTTTTCGTTTGCAAAAACGTTATTCTGGCTGAAAAATAGCGAAAAGGAGAATACATTTTAAATGAACAACATTTCGCTTCGTATTGACTCTGGAAGTTGCTTTATTTTCCTCCTCATTTGGCATTTATGCGTTTCACATAACTATTGAATAAGATTAAATCCGAATCAAGAATCAGGAATTAAAAGCCATCAACAGCATGAAATCGCACTGGTATTGAGTGCATAAGCCAGCAAGGCTGCATAAAACAAAAATATTTACTCAGTAATGTTTATTGTTTTTTACTCTCGACTTTTGCTGCTACATTTTTTTGTTCACGTAAGGCAAACACTTTGACTTAATTAAAATGGCAAACGCAAACAGAAACTACAACAAGTTGGGCAAACAAAGGGAAAATTGCTTTGATATCTACGAAACAAAATGGGCCCACTCTTCGCTGGACAAAATCCCAACGAATATTACAAGAATTTCTGTGGTCAGGCTATTAATTTTCTGACTCAAAAGTCAGGAGCAAGAGCTACGCACCGGTGTGCTAGTGGCACTGTGTGTGACGTTTCCGTGTGCGTGTGTGGAAAATGAAAATGAAAACTTGCAGTGAAAAATGATTACCAGCGTGTTGGCTTCGTTCTCGTTGTGGGATTGTCCCCACAATTCGGGCTTCACCTGCATATTCAGGACAATTCATGTTACAAAATAGGGTTTTTAGGTGAAGTTTGTAATACACTTTAGTTATACATATGTATATTATTATTAATTAAATAGCATTTAGAAATAGCCATTCTTAAGAAGCTTATCTTCATTGTAGCAAAGAATATCTTTTTTTATTTTAATTTTAGGTGGTTGAATTTTCTGGATAAACCTAATATACATTTAATAATAAACTCACTTACATTAACACTGAATTTAAAATTATAATAAAAATGTTATCTATAAACATTTTATAGTAATTTCTACCAAAATTCTCTTTTAATTTAGTACCTACTAAACCAAATAACTTTTCCTATCTAACCTTGCCCAAACTAAACACACAGCCTAACTAATACCTCCCACTTTCTAAGGGTATATCTAGCCTGACAACTAAATTTTCCTGAACTTTGTCAGAATCCTGAAATTTGGTCGGTTTTAAGTGAACAAGGTAGAGCCGTCTCTCTAATTAGTGATGTGAAAATGTTGTGTCCATAACTGCCAGTTGACCGATTGTGTAATTCGAGGCGACGGCCACCCATTAAATTTTATCTGGGCATTTCCTTGCTTCCTGCCGAGCCAAGTGGCCCTGAGGCCAAAGCCGGCCTAGCAAACAAGGCCTAATAATTAACCAATTACCTGGGCTCACTTCAAAGCTGCTGGCCGGTCCGCTCCTCGGGTAACACACTTCCTACACTCGCACACAGCCTCACACAAAATAGGCAACCTTCCGGCCCTTTTCGTCCTGGGTCCGGGACTTACTCGAGTTGCCTGTTGCTGCTGCCGCAGATTCTGCTGGTTGGGCATCTGACCAGAGGCCACAAAACTTTCATCTCCAGCTGCGGACAGATGGAGGAGAATCGGATGGGCAGGAATTGCTTATTCATAGCTCACTGACACACAAATGAGCGGCCATTAACGAGCTGCCTGATGGAAGCCTCGAGTTCTGAGTGGCCAGGGGGAGTGAGGCGGGGTCTGGGCCAAGCTGGAAATAGTAGTAGGCGAGACCCTGCAGTGGACAGCAAGGATTAACCCGGATCAAATGTTCCCGAAAGAGGAGCAGATGAGATAAGCTTGAGTTAGTTTGCCGCTTGAATGGGTCTTAAAATGTTAAAAAACGAGCTGACATTTGAATGAAGAATGGTTATACATTTGTAATGTTGTTAAGAAAATGTTCAAATGAATAAAAATCTCTCAAATATCCTGAGATATATTCCCAACATTAAGTTCAGACACAACTCTTTTACAACCATCGTGTCGTCTTTAACTCATGCACAATTAATGTTAAAACTGAAACAAATTGGGCTCATAAATTTGAAAGCCTACAAAACGTTGACAAAAGTAAACATTTCGTTTTAATTTTATTTTTAGCACTCAATTAGCGGGGGACATTGATTAAGGGCACAGAGAGGGAGGAAGGGAGGGAGTGTCTGTCTGTCGAAACGTCACATCCTTCGGTTAAGAACGCCACCTCGACGACCGTTAAGCGCGGCACTTGACAGGCGAACGTCTGTGTGCAAGTATCCCGTATCCTGGCATCCTTTGTTTTTATGCTCGCCGCTCCAAAGGACAAAGCGTGTATGAAATGCTCACCGGAGAGGGAGGAGAAAAGGACATCAAAAATGGAATATTATGCATACGCGGCGTCTGGTGGATGAATTTTTCCTGCCATTTACGAGCTCCACTCAAATGGCCTGCAGTGATTTCAGCCTTCCCGCACACATACACTTTGTGTTATCTGTCAGAGTGCGTTGTAATGCAGAAATTAAATTTATAAATATGCATAATAATTTTTAATAACATTTCACATGGCGAGACTGTCACTTGCAGCGGCATTCAGGCTGCCAGGCAGGCAGGCAGGAAAATTGACTACCCGGGGGGCAATTTGATTTTTCCCAGGTTAAGGGATGGAATTTCGTCAGGAAATGCAGATAATCTTAAAGGTAATCCGGCTTAAGCTCACCTGGAGATGTTTTATCAAAGGAGGGAGTATAATTATTTGCCTGGTAGACGGTATTTAAAATGTATTTTGCTCTCTTATTCTGTTATTGATAAAATCCTTAGTGCAATGCAAACATACTGGGAAATATAAATTTTCCCTAATGTAGATGAAATCACTACCCATCATATGCTCGCTTAGGAAGTATTGCCCATCACTGGCATCACTTTAACCCAAAAATACGTACAAAACCCACCAGGAACCCACTCCAACTCGTCTGTTTGTCCCCACTTGATGGTTTTGTTATTCCTGCTCGTTTGGCCCTCATGAAAACACAAATGTCCTTCCGGGCGGGCACTCAAAACGATTGTAGCCGCTTGTTGCTCGGCTTGTTGCTCCTGAAACCAGATTTCTGATTCTCGATTTGTTGTCCTCACAATTTAATATGCAATAAGCGGGCTGTCACAGGCAGCTCCATCCAAAGCCCAGGCTCAATCTTAAGTCCAAGCCCTTCTTTTCCAAGCCCCTGGGGACTTCTGTTCCCAAAATAAACATGCGGAAAATATGGGTACGGGCTTATCATATTGGGACAGATGTTCGAATGTAATTGAGATTGCCACGACTCGGCGATGCTGGCGTGTGCAGCGAAAAGTGCAAAGATTTTAATTGAATTTCGCACAATTGATTTCTTAATTTACAAAAAGAAAAAAAAAAGATGAAGGAAAGGAAAAGGACATGATAGCGACAGTGGAAGCAGAAGCGAACGCTGCGAAATTGACCAGTGAAGAGTGAGTGTGTAAAAGTGACGAGCTGGACATTATCCGGGTTCGCCCCTCCGGCCGTTGTCGCCGGACAAAGTAATTTAACTTGAGTGAGCA
The DNA here is from genome assembly GCA_008042635.1 of Drosophila nikananu. NCBI lineage: Eukaryota > Metazoa > Arthropoda > Insecta > Diptera > Drosophilidae > Drosophila > Drosophila nikananu. The sequence continues at coordinate 62,468 of VNJV01007177.1, forward strand.
CTTAATGCTGCTCCCCTTGCGGAAGATTTCCCCGAACCCATTCCGCTGCCCATTTCCATTGGGCTGAGTTAACGCGCAAGTGCATTAATTAAGTTCCAAAGGAGTCCAGGGCAACCGGAGACGGATGCGGCCCGAACATGAATATAAAGCCCTGCTAAATGGCTGCAATGATTTTCATATCGAAGGCTTCGCTGAGCAGCTGCCTCCATTGAGCATAAATTCAGCTAATTGGTGGCTAACACATAAAGGCCGTTTTATTGACACTAAACATGGTCCAAAAGCAGGCGCAACTGATATGGCAACACCGGTCGTATACTTAATGCTTTTCTTAGGGGCAAGGGGCAATCTGGCTGTTGACTTTAATTATGTACAGACGTAATTCGATGTTTGATAATCATGTTATTGTTTGGTACCAGGGCCTGATATATTCAGCATATTTACAGAGTTGATTGATTTATAAATAAATACAATTACTGTAACCTGAAGTCGTTCTCCTTAAATTTTGGATACCTGCTGAGTGGAATAAGACATGTTTTCAGGTAATTTACTGATTAATAATTATGTGGCGTGGGGTAATTAAAATGCTGATAATTATTTTCTGCACCATTTATAATATTTGTTGTTCTTTTTAATCCTCTTATTTTTGCTGCATTTTGACGCATCATTGAGCAGTTAATGTGCATACAATAATGCATTAATTATGCGGAATTTGATTTCAGGGAAATTAATAACTTTTCCCTTGTTTTGCATCTTTTTTCGCGTCACTTAAAATCATAAAAAGGTTAAGTTCGAAGTTATGAACAATTAAATTTTATATATAAAAACAAGAAAGGAAGCTAACTTCGGCATGCCGAAGTTTAAATACCCTTGCAGTAAGTAAGAAGAAGAAAAATGTTCGGACTTTTTCGTTTTTTCGGGTACTGACATAAGATAAATGTTGCTAAAGAAAAATGTTGCGAACGAACTAAAGGAATTTATATATATATTCCTATGGCTGCTATATGATATAGTGGTCCGATTTGAATAATACCCTGCAAGCTATTGTGAGGGAAATTTAAAAATAAATCTAAAGCAAGCTCTTTTACACCGCAAAATTTATGTATTTTAAGCGAGCGACGATTGCTGGCCAGTTTAAAACATTTTCAATCTCGTAAGCCTCTTAGCATCACTTTCCCCTCGTTGTGTGGGCGTTTGAAAGTCCTTTTTGATTCTGTTCAAAACTACAATTTTATTTAGCGAAATTAAAAAAACATCAACAACAATTGAAGGGAAAACATGAGCAAATCGCTGGCAATCTGAGAAATTTAAAATCTGTAACGCCTGACAGCGCGGTACTGGTATCCATCGCTGGCCAGCACGGCGCTCTCGCCTCCGGCTGGGCCCTCCACGATCACCTCCTCTCCTCCGGAGACCGGTGGCAGGTACTCCCTGGCAGCCTCACGCAGCTCGGCGGGCATCTCGGCCGGCTGCTGGTAGTGGTAGCCGTCCTGGAGCAGCTGCCCCGAAACGGTGGGCACATCCACCACACGGACATCGGCTTCCTCTTCCTGGGGAGCAGCTTCAGTGGTCTCCTCGGCAGCCGGGGGAGCTGCTTCGGTGGGTGGCAGGTACTCCCTGTTCACCTTGGGCTCGGCAGCGGACACCACCTCCTCGGTGTCATCGGCTGCTGGAGCCTCGGGGGCGGCCTGGACCACCTGGGCAGGTGGCAGGTAAGCCTTGCTGGGCGGCAGGTACTGCCTGGCGGGCTGCAGATGGGACACATCCCGTCGGTTGCGATGGCGCAGCTTCAGGCGGCGCACCGTGCGGTACTCGTAGCCCTCATCGCCCAGGACAGTGCCCTCGGGATCGGCCTCGATGGCAGCAGGATCGGCCTGAACCTCGGGCTCGGCCTCCACAGGCTCAGCAGCGTTCAGCAGAGCAGCCTCGGTCGAGGGGGGAAGGTACTCCACGGCAGCGGGATCCACCAGTTCGGAGACATCGCGGCGCAGGCGGGACTCGAATTGGGGAGCAGCCAAAGCCACGCTGGCAACAGCGGAAAGGGTAAGGACACCACCAAGCGAGAAGATTTTCTGCAAGCGAAATGTGTAAGAAAAAAAGCTGATGCTTAAATATCTCGAGAAAAGGAAACCAAATCCTTGAGGACTCACCATTTTTCAAGTTTTGCTTTTTGGGGATTTGCGGTTTGCGTCTTGCAATTGAAAGTTGCCTGAGCTGATTGATGGTTTGCCAACAGCCAGTTGCTCAATTTATAGCCAAAAACCAGTACGGCCATAATTAGAGAAACAAAAAAAAATATATAACACCGAAGAAGGCAGAAACAAATGAAGGCACTCGAAAGCAAAGTGCTCTTCTTAGGGGCTTCGCCTTGCTTCAGTTTCGCTTCGGACAATGTCAAGTGGACCGCTTTTGGCCCTCGTCCGTCGGCTTGACCTTTCTGCTCCGCATTTTTACTTTGCTTATTTTTATAAAAATTTTGTTTTGTTGTGGTTGTTGTTGTGTCCAGTGCTAAATATATATTTTTGAGGTGTTAATTTACTGTCCCGTCCAACCGTACGGAAGTACTCCTCAAGGGCTCTTCAGAATCTCTCAGTTAGGGTTCTGGCCCGTTTCGCTTTTTTTCGTTTTCCACAGCTAATTTATCGCTTCAGCTTGCAGTGTGTGCGTATGAATAATTAACATACATAATTTCAATGCGCATTACATGAAACATAAACCCCGGCCGTAACTGTCGGAGCCAATGAAATTGTCATCAGAACTTGTTGCGGAAATTATTTATTGATTGCATTTTCCCCCCGTCTGTTTGTTAACCAAACAGTGAGGGTCATTAAATAGTCATAAACATAATTGCAAATATTACATTCTACCAAATTCAATTCAAATTGCGGTTCCCAGGGTGACACAACGAGTAAGCATTCTATAAATACTTTTGAAAATGAAAAAAGGTATCATTACTGGAGAATTCATGTTACAACCTTATATCGATGGAGAGCATGTACCAGTTCATTGCAGAATTCACGTATAAGAACTCCCTCCATTGAACTCCCTTTCCGGTTAACCTTTCTTTCACCAAATGAATTCACCCTGTTTAGCTTTGCGTTTAATTTTTCTGGTGGCATTTAATGAATTGTTAATGAACGAGCGAACCCGCGCACAAATGCGGGGGATCTTATCCCTTCTGGGACGATAAGCCCCACATCCTTGTTCGAGGAACTCCCGCTGCCGCCGCACATATAAATCATTCCTGGTTGTCGGCCTAACTGGCGGCAACGATTTCCGCTGGCTCTTTAAGTTTCCCGCCTCGCAGTCTGCCGCAACGCAATAATTCTCCCCCATTCCCATTCTTACTCCCATTTCCTCCCAACTTGTTGCTTAGCCAAGTTTAAAGTGTCGGGAGAGGCGTCTTGCTCCCAGCTTCTTTGCATAAAAGCCACTCATGTATAATATTTTATGTTTGCACTGGCGGTGGAGGGGGCTCGGCAGTCGCCGTGTGAGGGGAATAATTTATAGCGGGAGCCGGCAAAAAGAACAGGCACATGGCATATAGGATATGTTAAGCCATAAATTGTGCTGGGCCCATTGATTCCAATGTGTGTGTGTGGGACTTCTGATTTCGTTTTCATACGAATGTAAAACTTTTGCTATGTCTATTTGCTGTCGGAATGCTGGGCTTCCTTGTCTGTTTGTTTCACAGTCAATTTGCATGTTGGGTCAGTGAAACGAACCACTGCAGAGTCCGGGCATTAGGGATGGCACTTATAGGGATATAATGCTTAATTCAAGGGATATGTATTTATTTTAGCTTTAAAAACTCATGTAGATTTACTTGTGTAGGAGGAAACTTTGACTTCAGTTAATTTAATTTTTTCTTAGGATATTCAGTCGTTATAAATCGAAGTAAAAGGCTACAATACATCCATTTTATCAAAAGAAAACTCTCATTTCACTTCCTAAAGACCAGCTCAAAACCCCTCTCAGCTCCCATTAGCAGTTAAACCTGCTGTAAGGACCTGCACCTGAATGGAAGCTCTGCTTGTAAACCTTGCCAGGGAACAGAAAAAGGGGTTGAAGGACTCAGCGCCCGCGGCTGCCTTGGCTGCCAAGTCGAGAATGTTTGCCTAGGCCCTCGAAAAGGACAACCACCCCAGTCGAAAATAGAGAACACTTGAGTGGCAGTCGAAGGAGTGGAAGTCGAGGAGCTCCTCTTTAGTTTATGCAAATTTAGGGACTTGTAGGCGCCGCTGGCGACCGCTCTTGCCTGGCATTTATTAAGTTAAAATATTTATAAAATTTAAATGGGAACAGCTCGGGAAAAAGGCAAGGCAGTGCAACAAAAAAAAAAGGGTTCGAGGACCGTCAAGCCTATCGATTTACAAATTTAAATTACTTTCCTTTCTTCTCGCCTGTTCCTTTGGTTTTTTCTTTTCAATTTTTTTTTGGCTTCGCAGGGCGGTTGCTTGCAAATCTCGACATGGAAATCCTTTTTTGGCAACAAATTTTCCTGAATGTTGCCAGTTAACCAGGATCCTGTTTCGTCTCCCGCAAGGACAAGCATTTGCAATCATTTAATTTTGCATTTGCGTTGACGTTGCTTCAATTAATTGGACTATAAATCCAAGTCAGTCACTCTCTGGATTGTGACAATATAATTGAAATGTAGGGTCGGGTGGTCCCTTAGAACTTGGTCATTGATTAGGTTGTCCCCTGGCTTTCTTGGCTGATGGATTCTGGGCAAAAATTTGTTGTTAATGACAACAGCTTGCGGCAGGTAATTAAGTCACCGTCCCATGTAACATGTCCTGTTTGCGGTTTAGTGACAGACAGGATGTATGGATGATGTGCCCGAAAGTCGCTTTCGGCTGTCAGAGTTGCTGAAAAATTGATGAGCTGCCGCTGGTTGATACGTGTATCATTGCGAATCGATGGGAGGGGGAATTTGATGAGCTCTGAGAGCTCAGCTAATGATAAATCCGCCAGCAATCAGCGCTGAAGGACAAATCAGGAAGCAACCAATGTTAAAGGGGACTTTAATAAATTTGAATGCTTTCTACAAATTTATTACCTTAAATTTATTTTTTATGAACTATGTTTACTACATATTCATGTGTGAACACACTTCATCTATGCTTCCTCAACCAAAAGTGTGTGTATTTATTTATTGCTGTCCCATTGTCGCTCAAAATTCAGGGATGAGCTGACCGCAAACTTCATCAATCATTCGTCCTGTGTGTCCCCAGTGCATTTCGGTTCGCATTAACTTATAGTTTTCCCATCCCCAGCCATCTGCTCAACGCCTTCAACCGGAAAACCCAAGCAAACCCTCGAAAAACGCTACGCATAAATATTTATAAACTCCAGACGGGGAATGTGAAGGAAACGAGCCAAAAATCGATGGCAAAGCAAACGTTTTTATTAGGCAACCCCCACAGACACTCACAGCTCTCTCTCTCACACACCCAGATAGATACATTTTGGAGGTGTTCTTTGGCTTGTGAATTTTTAAAATTTAATTTAAATTTATGTAGCCAGAAATTGCGTGCTAAGAAAAATGTTGGGTGACGTGCCACTGGCGGGCGTCGAAATGTTGACAAAAACGAAAATGAAAATCGAAGCTTTGGCAATTAGATAAAAGCGGCCAAGTGGCCCGGCACTAAGCAATTTTCTCCAGGTATTTATAGCAGGAAGCGAGAGGCCATCCCTCGAGGTTTATTTTCTTATTTCACCAGCGACCGCGAGTAAATAAATAAAACTGCCGAAAGTATAGCGCGGCTCGAAAGGTTAAACTCCAATTAGCTGTGCACTGGCTCGTGGTAATTAACTGGGCGAGCTCAGAAAAAAAAATACAACAAAAAAGGGTTGAGAGCGGAATTTATTGTTTCGCTGTTCAACGTTGCGTATGCGTAATGCCCAGCCAAAGATTCTTTGGGCGAGTTCGTTGACTTGAAGCTTGACGCCTGACGTTTAACAAAGCTACCTGCCTGCCTGCCTGGCTGACTTCTTGCTCCCATTCATATTTCGTTAAAAATCAACCAAGGACTCGGGCCCTGGAAAGCGATGAGCTGCCGGGGAGGGCACTGCACCTGCGGCTTTGTTAATTTCCCCAGACACCTTGCAACCGAAAAGCGTCTTCGTCGTCTTGCAGCTTCGCCAAAGAAATGAAAATGAAAACAAATAAGACTAAAGTCCAATGGGGATGGGGACAGGGACACCTTGGAAATGGAACTGAAGGAGGGGCGAACATAGGTCAACAAACAGCAACAATTTGATTTTGTTTGCCTTGCCCTCCACAGGTTTGTTTGTTTGTCGATCTGTTTGTTTGTTTGTGCGGGTCCGGGCAAAATTTTAGGGGAAGCACACGGTTACGATGTTATACAAGAACTTTGACAATGTTTACAAAGATTGAAAAATAACTTAAAAAAAAGGAAGTATAAGAAGATGTAAAGTTTATTTGAATATAAAATTGCCTTATGTCTTAAAATTTAAATATTACATTTAATTAAAGATTAAACCATAGGAAATTTTCTTGAAATCAATTCTCATTTTTCAGTGTAAAGTCTAAATGTCGAAGCCAGCTTTCTCTTTCGCTTTTAAAATAAACAAATTAGGGGAAACTGCAGCTGCAGCATTCCGGTGAGTTCATTGAACAGGACTCACAGCACAAACAGACGCTTGGCCAGGATAATGACTTTGTTTCAATTAGAATGTGACTGCGAATGCGACTGCGAATGCGGCCTCGGCCTCGATCCCCCAGGGGGCTTAGATGGCCGGATTTATATTTTTTTAATTAGGTTTTCTGGCCAGCAGACGCACACTTCCCATTTCATTTCAATTTACTTTTAATTATTCGCCCATTTGTTTTCCCTCGCACTTCGCACACTTTTATTCTGTGCTTTTTAATATGAAATAATTGTTCGTTCGACTACAGCAGAAATAACCAGGGTAAACATTGGCAACAATTGGCGTGTCGTTTAAACGACGTTCAATTTGAGTGGCCTGACAGGGAAGGAGGACATCGATAGGATAGGTAGGAGTTGCAGGTGAAACACATTGAATCGACCAGGTCTGCGTGTTCGCTCCTTTGTTTGTGGAAATTGTTAAGCGGCAGATTCGTTTCAATTAAATTTGTAGCCATCAGTTGTCGACTTAATTAGTTGGCCTAACCTCTGACTTGTGCAGCTTACAGACTGTTTAACGTGGCAACGGGAGGAAAAGTGGGAAATTGTAGGGGGAAAAGTTTTGAATACATTACGGGTGCCTTATTTAGAAATTAATGAGAATACAATTTCCCGAAAATAAGAGGATTTTTCCATAAATAAGTATGGAGACAAGTTTAGATTTTTAAAGTTTAAAGATTGTTTTGAATATTTTGGCAATTTGTTATTAAGTTTTTAAAGAGTACATTTTCAGCTCTGTTTTAAAGCTCTTCTTTTTATATTATTTTCTAATAAGACTTCCCTCCTATTTAATGTTTTTTTTACGACAAGAGTGTCATAACCAATGTAAGTACTTATTTATGAATTCGTAATGCCTGTTTAAGTCAACCTTATGAATTCCAGTCCCCCAGCAAGTCCATTGCATTATTATTCAGTGTTTTCTTTTTTAAGTATTTGCTATTTCAGGGACACAGAAGAGAGTATGCCATAAGAAGGCTTACAAAGAGACAAATCGATGTAAATTGAGAAAAGTACCAAGTGCTATCCTCATCACCGTTAGATCGCCCGCCGTGTCCTGGTTATCCAACACGAAGCGCTTATTTATGTAAGGTGTCGGAGGCGTGGGCTTGGAAGGGCGGGATAGCGGGACTGGACAGGACAGGTTACCTCCTGATGGCACTTGCCGATTATCTTGTTCCAGCAATTTGCCACATTCCAACGCTGCGCTTTGTCGCCGTAAATTGAGCTTAATTGGAAATTACACACCAATTGCCGCTTGTAAGAGCCGACAAGGACGCGGACGGAGAGCGCACTTTCATATGCATTACATAAACAGATTCTGTACGAACACGGCCACTTTGGGTCGAGTTAATATAATTAGTTTCGGCGTAAAGTTGGAAGCGTCAACCGCGAAAGACGTCCTCACGCAAACACACACGAACTTTAAACCGCACCCACACTCTCAAGAGGCTCAAAACAGGACAAGGACACCATTGCAAAGGAGCGAAAATCCTGCGGCCAACGGCTGACAATCCCCGGGTATTAAAGTTTTCCACTTGCCACTCATTATGCCACACACCGGCTGCCGCATATCCCTTGCCCGCCCGCCCTTTTCCACTGGAAAATTCAGTCATCCTGCCCACGCAACGTGTCAATAGAGAGCAGTCCCAAAGCCGCAGGAGATTTCCGTTCAATATTTGTACAATTTCCTATGTTTGCGCAATAGAATTTGCTGTTGACATGCCACTTTTTTGCTGGCCATGGGTGGTTTGAAATATGGCATCGTAGCAACAAAAAAAGCACTTTGCATGTTTTTGTTGCTCAATATTTACGGCATCTAACTGCGAGATGGGATAGATTGAAGGACCCCGGCTCTTGATTACATGTCATTCCGCCTTTATTTCTTCGGTGCTGGCGGATTTTCCAGCGAAAATGCTGCTCAGCTAAGTGTGAAATTATGTGAATTTTCGGTAACGCTGCAGTTGTGTGTGTGTGTTCGTGTGTTGATTTTTAATTACCTGCAAAGCAAATTGCGTATACGCCGCATTAGACGCCGGCAAGTGGCTCTAATGCTATGTGTACTCGAGGGATCGCAATGTGTCATCTATTTTGATAAGGTGTCTGCTTGGAAACAGGACTTTTATTTGGGTATTTTCGGGGAACACCGAAGGGTACAGAAAATTCTTCAAAGGATTTAAGCAGTATCTCCTTTTAAATATGTATAACAAAATCATTCAAGTTAATCAATGTAAGAAATTACGACTCTGTCTTGTTTTATACCCTTGCAGGGTATTATAATTTTAGTCAGAAGTTTGCAACGCAGTGAAGGCTACATCTCCGACCATCAGCATCAACAGCCGAGTCGATCTAGCCATGTCCGTCTGTCCGTCGGATCGGACGACTATATCATATAGCTATATAGGAAAGATCGGTAAATTTTAATTAAAAAAATTATAACTTCCCCAATTTCTACGATATTTGAATATTATTATACGTATTATTCCAGAATTTCGGTTTTAATTTGATCAAAATCGGACAACTATATCATATAGCTGTCATAGGACCGATCGCAAAATTTTGAGGAAAAAAATCTAACTAAGCCAATTTTCCACATATTTTCATTCAAATCGGACCACTATATATCATATAGATGGCATAGGTATATATATAAGAATTCATTTAGTTTGTTCGCAACATTTTTCGCTCGCAACAGTTTTTGTTCGCATCATTGATCTTATGTCAGTATCCGAGAAACCGAAAAGCCAGAACAATTTTCTTCTTCTTCTACTTACTGCAAGGGTATTTAAACTTCGGCATGCCGAAGTTAGCTTCCTTTCTTGTTTTATATATGTATCCCTAAAATCTTAAAATTAAATGTATTCTACTGTGTTTTTAAAACATGATTTATATAATAATAATATTTTTGTAATAATGTGGACAATTTAAAATGTATTTTATTAGCATTAAGCTAACGTAGTTCAATTCATTCCTTAATATACACTGGCTTAAACGCTTTTTTACTGTTTAACTTTATTACTTAGTCAATTAATTAAATAAAAAACTGATTTCGCTCTAATTTTTTTATCATTTTAATTAAAAGCAGTTTAATTATACAATTCCTCAGCAAAATCCGTCTTAAATGTCTCCGAAAAAAAGCGTTTTAACGACATTCAACTAACGAACTTGTATCCAATGGCCCAGAGGCCTTTCGTCCCTTTTTCGCTGCCTGGTAATGAAGGCACAAAAGTGCATTCAACTGAGCGTGAAGGCGACGACAGAAACAATGGCCAGGAGACAGGGAATAGCAAACGGAAGACGAATGATGGGGGAAGGGACTAGGGGTGGCATTCGCGAGATTCCTTTAGGCCAGAACAAGACAAGCGTCCGCCGCGAAAAGGGGTTGACGAAACTTTTTGAAGTTGCCACAAAATTGCGTTAACTTTTTAGTAAGTCACTTGATTATTTGGTCGTCGTTGTCGCCTCGCTCCATTTGGGTCCGACGAACTCGTAACGACTCCTTCAAGGAGGTGAAAATTGCTTCAATGAAGTTGCCTTGTCGTCGCCTTGTCTCTGGTTCCTCAATCCCCCCGAGAAAAGGGTACCGGCTTGACCCTGACTTGGCTTGATTTGGGTCCAGGAGTCCTGGGGCTCCTGGTGGAAGCTGCTGGAAGTCGGCGACATTTAGCGCATAATTGAGACAATTAAATTCGCTTTGACAGTGCGACCCAAAAGAGTCCGAGAGAATCGAGGCAAATCATCAGTAAAGCCGGAATGAAATGTAATAAATAAACCAGGCGGGGCAATAGGGGCAAAAGGGGGAAGATAAGGCTGTCTGGCACAACACTTTGCCAAAAGGAATTCAAAATTAATTGAGTTTCAGTCGGGGTCAGTTCAATGCCCAGCGCTGAAGGCTCACAATTAACACATTTATCTTGACAATTCTGGGCCATTTGCCCTAATCTAAAGATTTTTACTTGTTTAAGTTGTAATTTCATTTTGCATTTGTTGAAGGGGAGAGCGGTTAAGATATTTAACAAATGGCTGTAATGTTTTTAAACAGTTTTAAGACTTTGTGGTAATCTTATTGGAATAATAAAACATCTGCAGAGAGGTTTAAACAATTAAATTATTGTAAAAATAATATAATATACAATAAAGTTCTCTTGTGTTCATTTATTTTAAATATTTCTACTCTATCCTTAACATTTTTGTCCCAGTGCACTTCCGCATAAAAAGGGTTGACAGAGGCCAACCTGTAAATTGTAATTAAATTTTTCCCTGTGGTCATAAAAGGCTGTTCCTTTTTTCCGGGTTACACCTTCTGGAATTGCTTTTCCCTGGCTAGGATTTGATGTTCCTGCTGCAGAGCCTGTTGCATAAGTGATGTCCTCCCGGCGGAGGCGGCTTCTACTTAGTATGCATTGCATTTCCCAAGCCGATTGGGCGACTCCCTTGCGATCCTGCCAAACTGCAAAGCTAAGGCGACAGGCGACGGGCTCCGACTGATTTTATTATGCGGCAAGTGATATTCGAGGAGCCCAGGAGGAGTCCAGGACCTGCCACGACCTCCTGCCGCACATCCTGCGATTGGTATCCGTATCTTTTTCCGTACGGAGGCGCGTAATTGGAGCGTAATGTGTTAAGTTGACAGGCACGTGAATTGCTTCTAATTTGTTGTCTTGCCTCCCTGCTCGTCTTTCCAGCTGCGAATCGTCTTCCGCATCTTCTCTCCTTACTCATCTGTTGCATATTTCATAGCGTGATTACATTTTGTTCAGTTTTCTATAGACTTCTCCTCCTCCTCCCCCCGGCTTATGTGTGCTGCGTAGTTCACAAGTTTTGCATGCAAATGACACTAAGACTAGCAGAAGGCAAACATCAATCAAAGTTCGGGTGTGGGAAAGGGGGAGGCAAAGGGCAATTGACTTGCCAAAGAGTTACTCGAAAGCTGCAATCTTAAGGGATAATAGAGGCCAGGGACCTGGGACTTGAGTTAATGAAATAAGAAGATTGAATTTCGGCTATGATATGTTTGCTTTCATTTGTAAATTAAGAGTTTTCCTTTAGGTTGTAAATTAATAATTTGCAGCTATAGCTATAGGTGAGTCTAAGAAAGCCTTAGTTTATTTTACTGCCCATTTACAGCAAGCTTTTCGACAAAATGTTTCTATAATATTAACTTGAAGTCCAAATGAATATGTCTGCTTGCAGCATTATTATCTTTTATAAAATTGTACATTTTATTAGATTTAGAACACTAAATCTTCTATCAGAAAAACTAGTTTTTAAAAAAATACAAATCCATCTCGGAGAGCTTTATTTTGTACACCAGAAAATCTTCCATCCCGAGGCTGTAATCTGTTCTAAATCTCTCATTGTTCGCTTCCATGAAGTTTTGCCACGCTACATGGCCTGGTCGATTTGACCATTACCAGAATTTGAATAGTTTTTCCCCCATGGCTTGTCCAATACATTTTTTCTCCTGTTTTGTTAAGGGGTTTTGTGATGCTGCTGCAGCTGCTGTTTTTGGCTGCTTACCAGCGAACGTCCCGAGTGGCAGGCGCTTGAACAAATATTCGCTTTTCCACTTGCCAAAAACTACTGCAGCAGGAACTGCACTGAAGCACATGGAATTTCATGAACTTTTTAGACCATTTCTGAAGCGAAATCTAATCGCAGTCTCGCCTTCAAACAGACCGAGAGGCATTGAACCGCGCGCGGTTGCAGTTCAGTTAAAATTCCTAACTAAATATTTAGCTTTTCTATTAGGCTAACAGGTGGCACGATGGAGCGGCGAGGAAAACCCATCAGATTCCTCGCTCCGGGAATTGTGGTGGAAATTTTTCAATTTGTACTAATCCTCGGCATGCGTAGCCAGCCAAAAAAAAGAAATAGGAATTACATTGAATTGAAAGGGAGGTAGTTGATTCTGGACTGGTCGTAATGGCGGATCAAAAAAAATGATGCCATTTTTACTCTTACTTTTTTCCGTTTGTTTGCTCGCCGCATCGATGGAAAAAATAAGAGAGTATTGGGTTTCTTTTTTCTGGCATGAAATATGGAACCACAAGGGCCCACACCTAACCGTATAAAAAATGTTTGTGAAGGCATACATATCTGTTTCCATATTTGTTCTTCCTTTTGTGGGCTAAGGGTAAAGTAAAGTTGTTAGTAGAAATTGTTGATTAGTTTTTATAATAATCTTGATATTTGAATATTAACCAGGGACTTGGCTTCCTGATTGCTATGATAAGTAAAAACTATAAATAAATGCAGCATCTGCAACTAAGTATTAAGAATGGTTCATCTATTGCTGTAAAGCTGTGAAATATTTTCAAAAGTTTGCTTACCATTTAACTGCTTCATTAGCACTCTATCTATTATATGTGTCAAAATAATCAAGATACGAGCGGCTATAAATATCTTGGCTAAATTGAATTAAACTGTAAGTATATTTAAAGAGTATTTCTAGCTTTGTCATTTGTTTTTTTGTGAAAAACATATCCTTCTGTGTTGTTCTTCTTTTCGACTGCTGCCGATTGGTAGACTAATATTTTTATTGGTAAATGGATTTGTGACAGCTTCTCTTGGTTTATGGCATTTGATTGAATATATTCCCAGCTTTTACTCTTTGCATACAGCTTTCATTCATTCTTTCTCTTTGTGTTTTCAGTCCGATTTCGATTTCGATTTAGAGTTTCGTTTTCAATTTCATCTTAAGCGGGCGTAGACAGTTGAAGAGCGTTCGGAGCAGGGTTTTTAACCCACTCTTTTTTATGGTCAAGTGCGATAAGTCGGTTAATTGCTGTTGGATGATGCAGCAACAAATTACATCGCCCCATTGCGTGACTTCTTCGACACCATTCTGATCGAAGAGGTATTAAGGTATGGGTTCAGGTATTTTTCAGCAGCGTCATTGCCGACCTGCAGTCGGTGTAATTGTTACAATGCCCCAAAACACTTGACATTGGGGCCCTACATCGGCGACATTGAAACCCCAGCGAAGGCCCCCTGAAAAATAGTTATATTTATAGGAAAAAGACCAGCTCCGATTGTGTTTGCAGAATGGCGGAAGGGAATGAGGCACTGGCATGCCATGGGTTGGGGTAATCTCTAACGAAAATATTGACAGATTCTTCGGCAATCAAATAGTGCAGAGCAAATAGGTAAACACACGAGTCGGTTTCAGTTTCTCGGATCGCCAATCTCCGATCACCGATCACCGATCTCCGGGTCTCTTCACCGATCAATGACCATTGCCAGGGCCCGAAAAAGCCGGCGTCGAACACGTTTGAAGATGCCAGGCCCAAAAGTGTTTCGTCAAATGTGTTAATGCGGTTCGATTGCGTTCGATTGGCCATCGAACTTCTTTTAGTGGTGCCGCTAATTTTTTGTATAAATAGTTAAATCGATTTCAACAGCAGCAGCAAAACCCAACCGCAGCTCCAACAGATTGAGCAGGTCAGAACCAGATCGCAGAGCAAGTGAAGCGAACGTCTTAGTTACAAGAAATATGGTAAGTATTGCCAAAAATATACTGTAAAATCGTGTCAGTCTGGTGTTATTTTCGCAATAAAATGTTGGGAGTGATCTTGACATATAAAACATATCTTGAATTTATCACAAAGATTTAAGTTCTGCAATTAATGCTTCTATAACTCCTTTCATATTCCAGCAAGGATCCCAAGTGCTGTGTCTGCTGCTGGCCACCTTTGGCCTGGCCAGCTGCCGCTTTGTGGTGCGTCGTGATGTGAGCCACCTGCCATTGGAGTACTTGCCTCCAGTGGTGCTGCCACCTGTCCCGAGTCGCGATTACCTGCCTCCAGTGGAGCAGCATGCGTCCACCCTGAACCATGTGCTCCAGCCACCCCGTGATTACCTGCCTCCTCCGCCCAACAATGAGTACCTGCCGCCTGTCGTTGAGGAGGAGACTACCACAGAGGTGATAATTCCCGAGGAAACCACCACGCTGGAGCCCACCACTGAGGCCGCAACGGAGCCACAACCGGAAGTCGAGGTTATCACAGAGCCCGAGGAGGATGTGGTGCCCAAGACTCTGGAGCATGTGGAGGAGGCGCCCAAGGAGGAGAAGGAAGTGGAGTCTGCCATTCTTTTGGACGATGGCTATCACTACCGCACGCCCTCGGTGGTGCCTGATTTGCTGCCTGTAAAGGAGTATCTCCCGCCTCTGGATGGGAATGCTGTCGTTGAGGAGCTGCCCAATGGCGATGAGGACTCTTCAGCCCTGCTGGACGATGGCTACCACTACCGCTCCGTGAAGCGACTCCGCTTCTAAACCAAACCCATCATTGAGTCACTCCTCCTATTATTATTCCACTACGAATTTCTGTTTCTGTTCTGTGCGACAATTGTTGTTTAATTTTACAAAATATATAGACAAATACTTTTCCGACATCGATGGTGGTTTTCACACGCAATGGGAAAGGGCAGTCGACTAGAAGGTACTTACTAATTGATTATTATTATTTTAAAATGGGGAAAAAATTTGGATATATAATTATATATTTTTATTATTTATAATAACTCAAATTCATACAAATGTAGTCATAAATTATCTTTGTCTTTAAGGCGCTGAAATCTATTATCCTTGTTTAAAAAAAACACAACTAAACTGGCCACGAATATACCCCTTTTACCCTCCAGATACCCTTTAACAAGTCGATTGCTGCCGTGAACATTTCATTTATATTGATGACAGGAAATTAGAAAAATGTTTTCACAAAGAGCACGGAACGACAACGGGAACTCTTCTCTGGAAGCCACTGTCTTCGTCGTCCTTGCAGCTCCTGTACCCTCCTCCTTCGGCCCCAGCCCCCTCTCAGTTGATTTGTTGCCGCCCCTGGCCGGGTTTTATTGTTTTCTTTACGTGTTGGCGCTCGGCATACATTTTCATTAACCAATCTCGAGAAAGTTTTCCGCAACTTCGCCCGCTGACAAGTTCACGCCAGTTCAATAATTCAGCAATTTTCCAATTGGCCGTATAAATATTTGAAAAGTTTTAAATGTTGTTTCTGTTCGGTTTCGGCGGAGGGTGTTTGTGTTGAGCCTAAATATAAATGAGATTTTTATGTTTCTGGCGGTGGCGAGATGGGTTGTTCCCGTCGATGTTGAATTACTTATGAATAATTCAGCAACAGAAGGGAGAAAAAAACGCTGCGTTGAGAGAAGGAAAACCGAGTCGAAGCAACAAGTGGCTGGCATTTTGTACATTCTTTCCGCTTTTCCCATTTTCCGCTGCGCAAGATATCAAAAACAAATAAAAATCTAACCCCGAAGAAGCTTTAAGTGCATTGCACTCTTTCCCATTTTTGTTTTCTTTTTTTCCGGAGGGGGAAGACGGGCATAAACCTCAAATAAATCGGGGCCAAAACAAACACCTGTAAACAGTCTTTGGTTGAAAGCCAAATCCCGATTTTCGTCAAGCGTTGAACGCGGGAAAAGCTTGCGGGAAATGTAGGAAAAGCCTGCAGAAGCTTTGGCCATTCAATACTTGACGAAGCGGCTACGGGGAAAATCGTATAAAAGCCGACCGCCGAGGAAAATTCGAGCCAGTTGCGGGTTAAATATTGCCGAATACGAGCGAAGCGGAATCGGAGCGGAAAAGCGGAAAATGCGACCGTACTAAGAAGTCACAGTGCGAGTGAGTGAGACACAGATAGACGGCCGAGCAACAGTGAAAAGCGTTTGAAGGGCCATAGATACAAGATAATGTCCCATCGAGGAGGAATCCGCCGCCTCTCCCGGCGATATGTGAAAATCAACCAGTGAATCCCAAAGTGAAAGTGTGCTAAAGGTGAGGGAGCGGAGCAGCAGATGTGTCAATGGATAAACATAAACAACCATTGATAACAATGAAAAACTGGATCAAAACTGATAAGATGGGAAAATGAAACAAAAGGATCAAAAACTGTTGAAAATGTATTAACTTATCAAGGAACTAAATATATAAAAATAAATAGTGATGAAATAATAATATTTAGTACATCAATTTTCAAAGAAAAAATGTTAAAAATACAATTGCCAATAATATCAAATTTCAGTTACTATTTTGATTAAACAATAACTCTGAAATAACAATTAATAATAAAAATATTAATACAACGACAGTTTAAAAGTGCTTAGATTTGAATTATTTATGTACAATCAACCCATAAAACGAAGTAGTGTGGTAAATATAATTATTAAATCTTCAAAAATCAATTTAAATAATAGTCTCCCAGAAGTGAGTAAAATGTTAAAATAAAACCCCAAGGACTGAAATATTTTCTGATATTTGGTACATTTAATTACAATTCGCCCAATAAGCAAATGCTTAATAATTATTAATTTCAATAAAACCTAATGAAAATAAAACAACATAAAAAAGAACAAAAATACAAATTATATTATTAAATAAATGGTTGCAATTAATAAACAAAATCTGAGACATCGGGCTCTTTGAGTTCTCAACACAGCCTTTTTCTAAGCAATAAACAAACATTATTTAAAGGCATCTCAATTAAATTGTGCGGCAAATCCAAACAAAATGCAATATTAATGCTAATTTATAAACATTTCAAAATTTCCGTAAACGAACTCAGGCACCCAAAACATTTTTAAGATAAGCAAAAATTACTCATTCCTCCCCCGAAAATGTAATAGCCACAAATCATTAGCAAATATAAATCAAAATTACCATAAACGAAGTCCCACAGTGAATAAAGATGAACCCGGGAAGCGCTCAAGTAACATGGCAACAGCGGCTCGAATAAATCAAAATTAAATATGAATTAAGACCGCATTAAAATTGCAAAGTAAATTGAATAAACGGAAATAGCCGGAATAACTGAAAACCAGCAAATTGCCTTGAAAGAAAACGAATTAAACACATTTAATTTAACCGCAATACCACCAAGCCCTTTCGCTCCAAAGTGAAAACAATTAAAATGCAATTAATTTTGCAACATTTTGGCTGTGTAACAAATTAAATCCGTCTTCGTGTGTCGCCTTGTTGTCGCCTCTTGTTAAACATTTTGCAATTGTCATTCCATTAATTCCGTGCGATCAATTCAGTGGCAGAGGCACAACAACTAGCTGTTGGCTTAGCAGCTTCATTGAATTTTCCAATACAAACAAACACGCACACACTCAGGCAACACAGAATGCATTTTCCTTTATTTTCCCTCGGAAAGGGCTGCCGATGTTGTTGTTTGGTATTTGTTGTTCGGCTTTGTGGGCCTCGGCACAGAAAAGTTTATTAATAAAACGTTTTGCCTAACAAAGCACAAAAATGATAAAATAAACGCGTCGCAGACAGGCGGCTTAGGGGAGGCGAATTTCCTGACTAGAGGGGAGGGATGGGCAATGACATTGTTCACGGTTTTTCACAGATATTGGAAAGGTATGATGAGCTTAGTTTATGGAGGAAATCCTTTTTCTGCCTTGGGAGATTATATTTAAAAATTTAAACAATACAAAAATACATAAAACAGTTTTAAAACAAGGCTTTATCCTCTAAGAAGCTATATTTAGTTTGCAGTATAACTTTAAAGAAATCATTGCAGACCTGTTTAAAGTTAAAGATGTATTCTTGCTCATTGCAGATTTATATATATATCTAATAACCTCCCTAATAATCCCATTTGTATACTACAAAGTGTTTATATAGTTAGCTAGTTAGTACTCCAAGTGGAAACTGCTCCTTATCCTATGTAACCATACTTCGGTGAGTAGCACCCAGGCATTCTCCAGCTGAGTACTTCCATTGTCGATCAACTAATGTGCTTGCAATGTGTCAGCCTGCATCTGGCGAAGGATGTGTTGGGTGGCTCTGTGTTTGGCACGCTTTTTGTGTTTATTAATAACAAAGTAATCAGAAATTGTAATCTCCCCGCAAAGCGTATTACAGCAGTAATAACAATGGCAAACCCAACACCGAACCATTCGCTGTAACCCCTCCGCCGCGCTTCAATCCCGCCTCCCGTCTCCGCCTCCGCTATATTCCCATTCATTTGGCGATTTCAATGCGGGTTTATCTTTGCCGCTTGGCTGTCTTCACGGGGCTGCATCCTTGAGTCCCCCGGATCCTTGATTCATTTGTTGTTGCTGCCACCGAGCACGCTTCCGGCTCAAGTATCTCAGCTACGGCTGTTGTTGTTTTTTGTTATGATTCCCATTCCCTTGCATTGTATATATTTTCATATACTTATTTTCTATAGATTTGCTGTATATTTCTGTTTTTATTATTTTCTAATTTGACGCTTCATTTGTCCATGAATTCTGTTTTTGTTTTGTACCCTTACGCAGGGTATTTTGATGATTATTTTGAAAGATGGCCAATAAGCGGAGTATATCTTATTATATATTATTTATATTTTAACGATGGGAATAAAATTTAAACATATTAAAATTTAATCACTTGTTTTTGTAATAATCTAAATGGGTTTTCATGACTAAAATAATTGAAATGTGATGTTAAACCAATCGACAACATTTTATGGCATTCCCTAAATACATATCATCATCCTAAGTTTAATGACAGAGCAAAATGGTTTCCCTACGTTACTATAACTGCTTTAAAATATTCTATAATCTTGGATACTCCAAATAGACTCAAAAGCATTGAAAGGGTGTTAATGTGTTTGTTCCGAAACCTCATTTATTTCTCGTTGTTTCCCCATTCCTTTCGCCCTTCCTGTTTTCTAATTTGACTTTTGTCGGGCGCTGATTTGTGCTTTGATTCTCGCTGACTGATTGGGATTTAGTTGATGGGGAGCTTGAGGACGACTGACGGCCAGGAGGAGGAGTTGGTCGGACGGGGCTGTGATGGCTATGTGGGTCTGTCCTATTGATGACTCGATGGCGTGTCTTTATGCCTCTCAATCATTTTGTTTGACTCCGATTTGTTATTTGTACACTCACCTTTTTATGTAATTTCACCTATGCCAGTGGGCTTTTTTTCACCCGCAATTTCAGTTTTGCCAATTTTGTCTATTTCGTATGCAAATTGCCAGCCATTTGGTGTCAGTCTCAACACGCTGTCCCCCTTAGCTCTGCTCCTCCTTACCCAATTCCATTACAGTCTAAAGCACTGGGTCAAAGTAATAAAGCAAACAAATTAATTTGATTTGCTCTGACTTGATTTGTGCCACTTTTCCTACTACAATTACTACAGTACTTTGTTTAAAGTTCGCGTTGCGTATACGCAGTGTATGGCTGGAAGGGGGTGGAATTTATATGGAAAGGAATTTCTGCTTTGAATTTGCAATGCAACTAGCTACGATTTATATTAAAATCTGAGGCATGTGTTTATAATGTAGGTTTCCTTAGCTTGTTTATTAAAACTGACGTCTTGTTAAACGAAAGCAAAGCCTTTCTCGGTTTTTATAAAGAAGGAAAAGGATCTTAAAATTAAAAAATAAAAAAAACGTATTACTTTTCAATTAAATGTAATATTAACTTCTTTCGTACAGAAATGTATTTTTTAGCTTTATTAATTTTGAGTCTTTTTCATAAGACTGTTTTTTTTTTAGATTACCCAAAATGAAATGCTGATAAATATTCATATATGTATCAGTTTCCCACAGAAAATCTCAAATTTTGTTCGTGTTCGGAGGGGGATGGCTTCAACCTAGAGGTGCACTCGATAAATAAAAACACGAAGAAACTTTTCGGGCTTTTGCGCGACATGCGTCGGTGTTTATTTGTTCGTATGGAAATTGTTACTAAAAGAGGAATGCTTAAACCTAGCTTGGGAGAGCGGATTGGAAGCTCTGCGCACGAAAGTGCAGTGGAAGAGGGAGAGAGAGAGCGAGTGTACGGGATCACACTGCCTCTGGAAAATAAGCGCCCTTTTGGCGTGAACAGTTCGTTTTATTAATTTTTCGCAATAATAAACAGCTTCATAAATTGAACATTCATGTTTCGATTACCAAGAATTTAACTTGAAATTGTTTATTTGTTTATCTCCCTTCACTTGTCGTTGGGAATAAATTTTTTGTTTTGCTGTTTCGGTCGTTGGTCACCCCCTTTAAAGACCCTTTTCGACCACAACAAATACATAAAAAGCGAACTGTCAACCATAAAAATCTCGCACAAGCAACAATATCGCCAACAACAGCCAAACAGCGACGACTACAACAAATCTGTTTAATTTGAATTTTCTTTTTCGTTTTTTTTTCTCGAGCCCGCGCGTGTGTGTGAAAAAGGAGAAAGTTTTTACACAGTTTATTTTGCCAAGACCTTTTTTCCAGCAGCCGCAGTAAAGAAAAACAAAATGCCGAGCGAGTTATCGAAAGGGAGCGAACGAGAGTGAGCCGGGAATGTAAAAATAAATTCACAATAATTATTTCAAATATTTTTCCTTTAAACGGGCATTTCATTTCGTTTTCAGCCGCCTCGGCAACGGAAAATGCGCACATTTTAAAGTTCAAAAGTTCACAGTGCAAAACAAAGCGAAATAAAAAACAAACAAAACGAGGAAAAATGCGAAAATTCTTCAGATGTTGTTCTTTAATGCATACGAAATTCTCAAATAAATTATCATCAGCCTAATCAACATCAGCGTTATCATCAGCAGTCGAGGAGAATCGGGGAAGAATACGGAAAAATTCGCGGGGAGGCGAAAAAACTTTTCTCCTGTGAGGTATGTATGCAAAATTACAGGAAATAAATTCTGATTTGTGCCTTTTAATATAGCCGAAACATTAAGTAGCCGCCCCGTGTGCGGTGCGCTGTGTGGGTTGGGGCTTCGAATTTAGCCGTCTTCCCTAAGACTGTTTTCCTTTGTGCGCTTTGGTTCATTCATAAGCTGCCTGCCACTCTAAGCACTTAATTATTTAATTATGTTAAACGTCACACACACACATACACAGGACAGGGGACACAGGACGGAGCACTTCCACCGACCACGACCAGGCGAAACCACTGAAGCTCTTCCCGAACCCAACTTGGCTTCTGTTTACGTTAATTTTAGTAAATTCTGCTCTGTCCTCTAGCCCCCCTTAACCTTATGCCGCTTGCTGCCTGCGGTTCGCAGTGCAATGTTGGCCCTGGTTTATGTACATTTCCGTTGTACGGGGCGTATGCGTAATATGAATATTTTTGTAAATTATTAAGTATACGTAATGAGATAGTAAACTCGACCCTACGCACCCCACCACAGACCGGCAGCGCGGTTTAGTGTCAGAGTTGGAAATTGCATGTGTTCTCCAGGTGGGGCGACCGGTATATGAGTGTGTGTTGCTGGTGTGAGGCAGCAATTAGTTAAACACAAAAGTTTATGCGCCATCAGAGGTGGAGTGTAATCTTGTGCAGAGTTCCGCACTTCCTGTAATCCGGCCGCCTTCCTGTTTATCCCCCGACCACTGAAAAAATAATAAGTCAAACACACTAAATGTTAGACTTTGTTAATTGAGTGTTTACCTAGAACTAATATTGAGTTTTACTAACAATTAAATTAAGAAATTGGTTACCCCTAGACCTATTTATTAACTTGTTAATTTATTTACTTATATATTTTTTATTTATTTAGCTGAGCTTACTGAAATCATCGACATTTTTTTTTAGTTTCACAAAATGTGATTCCCTATTATTAAATGGGTGAAAGTTAATTCTGCAATTTATTTCAACTATCTCTTAGTTGACTAAATTTTCCTACTGTTTTTCCTTGTGTACTGAGTACTTTTCTCCGAGTTTTCTATGACTTTTTACCTCGTAGGCTCGCCTGGGTCTTAATGTGGATTTATGCCGGCTCATCTGACTTAAGATATGTTCGTAGGCAACCTGGCTGGCCAAAACGTTGAGCAACTAAATGTCCTGGTAAGGCTAAAAAGATGGTCTCAAAAAGTTTCGCCCGGGTGTCCGCATAGATGTGCCAGTTATCTTGCAAAGAGAAAACTTTATGGATTACAGAGAATTTATAATTGACCTGGGGTGTGATGTGAGAGCGTTTTAGGAAATTGATGGCTCAACGCAAATTAAAATTCCATTTGGAAGACGAGGCCCAAAAAAGTTATACTGAAGTTCGTACGACTAAAGGTATTTTAAGGCTTTAATACGTTGGCTAATTTCAATTACTGTGCATGAAATATGGGTTCAATGGCTAGGGACTGCCCCTACCTCATGTCGTCTGGCATTCAATTTCATATCGAATGATATTCCATCTAATCTATGCCTAATTTGTGTGAACACGTTACTAATTAGCCTGAATGTCATTAGCTGAAAGCTTTGAGCACATTTACTCGACTGTAATTCATAAGATTTTCTCCACCGAAGGTGAACTTACTCTAACTTGGGGTAAGAAAAATGATTCGAAGCCGTTTTCAATACTCATAAATAACATAAACTAGACTATTTCGATTCAGAATAGGTAGATGTATTATTCTTAAATGCATTTAATATGTATTTATGGCTTTCAGAGGCTGTACGTGTAGAGTATTTCCACATATGGTAGATATTCCTTAGCATTTCCTTTCCACTGCAGATAAATCCAAGTATTTATTTACGCAGCTGTAGCCACCACATTGGCCATCTTTAATTAGTAATTGAATATGCGACCCGCATTGGGGATATATCTCTGGCCTTTAAAAGCCAAATCCAATCAGCTGTTGAGCGTGTTAATTTATTCATGGAATTATTCTTCCCAGCTCTCCTTCACTGACCTACGACCCTTCATCCTCCGCAGCCGGGACTCTGGCTGATTAGTGCCAGCACAATCCTCTTTTGTTTGCAGTCCACGCACGAATTCGATGGAAACTTCTGGCCAGTGAATCCCTGGGAAGCTGGTTCCCAATCTCCAATACCCGGATCCAGAACCCCCAATTCCGGAGGCAGGGCACCACTCAGTTCAATATGTTCTCCGTTCATGTGCAGCTTTCATTTTTCTAATCCGAGAGCGTAGTCTATTCGGTTCTGCTTTAATTCCCCGGGCATCCTTTGACACATGAGATGGAAAATGCTTGTCCTTGAACTTGCCACACTTCGTTGCTGAAATACAAAACGCTCGACTCAATTACGGGCATACAAAATTCAAGTTCAAATCAATTACATCACTAAGACACTAGGCCTTCTTTTATGGTCCATTGCATTCCGGGTTTTCTGACTCCACAAATATTGTTACGTTGCAGCATTTCCGCTTTGCCAAATTAAACAGAAATAAATGTAAGTACATTTCGCGAACAATGAACTGAACACGATTTTCTGTTTACTCAGCAATTGTCCATGAAAATTCGCCATTCAGACTCACAGACACACCCAATATTTGGTGTATAAACACACTTCGAACTGAAAATGCGGATATGCAAGAATGTGTGCTCATGTCTGCCATATAAACAATCATAAACTTCGTGCTTTATGCGGCATGCGAGAGCATCGAAATGCAATCGAATGGAATTCGAATCCCACATTTTTGACTCTGATCAAAATGCAATTCACTGAAATTGTTCTCATTTTCATACTCACTTTTGTGTGCTATGTGCCGGCTCAATGAAAAATTAAAGGCATTTTTGGATTTCTTATAAACTTAAACAAAGTGACAAATGGCGGACTTTTAATAAAATCTAAATCAGTAAAAGGTAGTAAAGTACTTAGAAACAGTTCTTCCTCCTTCTTCATAATTTCTCTATATAAGCATACTCCTATCCTTGAGTAGCTCTGTACTTACATAGGTACCCATATCATTCCTGCCCTTGCAATTAAATTTGCATTCACACTCTCTGATTTAATTTTCCAATGAGAACTGTGCTTATGACCAGCTGAGCAATCGTTGCTTCGAGGACTGCCTCCAGCAATGACGTAGGACTTCGAGGCGTCGAAGGCGAAGGTCCTGGCTTTGAGAGCTGGCTGTCTGCCAAACCGCTTCTTGACATTGCCCAGTGACTCGGACGAGGTCCTCGGGACGCTGTTCCATGGGCGCCCGGTCAGATGACCGGAGGAAAGGCCATAACCTGCCTGCTGCATAACTTTAATGAAATTGCAGGCGGCTGCACAAACAATAAACAGGCGAGGGGAAGTGCAATAAAGGAGCATTGCGGAACCGCAAACTAAATATGCAAAAGCACATGGTTATACTACCGTCTAAGGGCTTATTCATAGCAGAGGGCTAAAGTCACCGGGGCCAGGCCAGAGTCAGCTATCGGAATTGGGCCAGGAACTGGGGCCTCTGGGCCACATGAGCACATGGCTCTAAGCGCAACGCATAAAGGATAACGGATAATGGACTTAAAATAAACAAAGCCAATGGCAAACGGAAGAGCTGGGAAAAGGAAAAAGGCCGGCGAACAAAACACAGCAAAACATTGAGAAAGCCAACGAAGGATGGCAAATGGGAATGAAAGGAAAAGGAACTGTTTTCCTTTGTTTTGTTGCCGATTTACCCAGTGATCAGGAAAATAAGGTAGTGTTGTTATTTGGGATAAAAATCACAACTTTAATAATAATTTTTTTAATAGAAGACTTAAGCGTTATTATCAAGGGACCTCCACACAAATTGCGTGAGACTTAGTAGGAATTTAATAAAGTACATTTTTGTACTTTATCGGTGCTCTTAACTTGGTAATCCTGTTATCCTTGAAGGTTCTTGAGGTATTTATGAGAGAGAGTCGCAGAAAGGGTCTGTGCAATGTAAATTCGAGCGGCAAGCCATGGCATAATAATTATTTATAAGTTTATAACCAAGTATTTGCTGTATGTAAATAAATACATTTAGTTTGCGCTTGCCGATCGGTGCTAAAATTATTAATATTAAGTTCTTTTCAGTGCAATTTATTTTAATTTTATTTTATCCAAGTAATCAGACACTTACAATTTTAGTTAAGGTTCAAGGCTTCCCCTTTTTTATTTTTTCGGAATAATAAAGTACTGAGTACTCTGCAGTTGAGAGCCACTCTTGTTATTGACGTTATTCTTCACTCCTCAATGCACATCATTGACAATGAAGCTCTGAAGGACTATAGGATGAAGGCTATAAACTGAGGCAGAGGGCGGAAGTAAGTCAGCAGGAGAATGGGGATGGGAGATAGCATCTCTAGGTAAAGGTAGGATGTCGCATTCATCCGCTTGGCTTGGCTAACTTGGATCATGTCACAAATTAGTAAGTCATTTCGCCAACTTGTTTACCCATTTAGCTGACTGAAAATCATTTTCCGCTCAGCTGCTGGATGTAAACTTTGCCCCTTCATTCCCTCTTGAACCATGGCCAATGCCTTTCGGTTTTCAGTTTTATTACGATGCTCTTGACCGGTTTTATTGCCCTCAATATTTCTTGCATATTCTGGCCACAATTCATTCAGCAAATATGTGGGATCCGTCTGGCATTTGGGTTTTGCTTCTTCGGTTTTTGGCTTTGGTTTTTGGTTTTTGGCTTGGGGTTTGATTTAACAAATTTATAAGCTAAACAAATTCATGTTGCTTACCCTCCGAACTCTGCTTCTTTGCTAGTTGTATTAATTATGAATGTTATTTTACCCCATTCTATTTGAACCGCACATATTCATGTTCTTGGGTTGGTGGCAGGGAGGGAGAATTCCCTTCCCATGAATTAAGAGTGGCTGCTCTTGGGAGAATTTTAATTAATGAATATGCTAGACCTTGACTGGAATTTTCAATTTGAATACAAATCAATTTTCTTATTGAGAATGTTTTTACAAAAGAACAGAAAGATAAAAGCAAATATTTCTAAAAGAATAGATAGGTCTTGAAAGTTTAAATATATTTAAGATAATATTATTTTTTGCAGGGAAGTTTAACAAATAAATGTATACATACATTTAAGGGTATGTTTTTGGTCATATCTTTGTCGCATTCCTTCAAGTTGATTAACATTTCGAGTATTTATATTTGCTCTTCCTTTCAATAGTCAAAAGCTTTTCGTGGCACACATTGCTTTTCGTTCAGTGTCAGGGTCCGATTTACGGATGGCACACGCATTTCCCAGGTATCACCCATTGCCCACCTTTCAGACCGGCTAATGAATTCGTTGGCAATGCAAATTTCCTGCCGAAAAACACCTTAACGCGTCAAATGAAATGCAAACATTATACAAAACGCCCAAAGATGACGATGCGTAAACAAAAAAGGCAACAAAGACAAAAAAAAACATTAAAAAAAAACGAGGAACCAAACAAACAGGAGGCAGCACATGGCAGCATAAACAGTTGGCGGTAACTAAAAATATCTAGTACACTGGGCGGAATTTATAAGTCCATTAATCACGGGATTACTACCTGACATGTTGATATTTTTATAAGATTAAATATGTACGCAGAATTTATACTGGGGCTTCAGCAAAATTCGGAAATGGGATGAAATGTGGGAATATATTTTTGGTCGGCACTTTCTGAAACACATTTAATAAATAATATTTCTTTCAATTAATTATTAAATCATTAATTATTAATGTTGCTTAAATGAATGTTTTCTTATAACTAAAACTTTTATAAACTACTACTTGATATGAATGTTTTGGCTGGCATCATACTAGGAAAGACAGTTTATTATATAGACTTTGGTACCTCTGTTAGATTGTTTCCCTGGTATATTTTAGCGTTTGTATTTGATTGTAGTTATTTTTCCCAGTGTAATTGTGGCGTGTGTTTCTGAGTATGTGGGTGAGTGTCGTTCGCACGTGTATGAGTGCGTGAATGCTGGCTTCACTAACTATATTTAGACAGAACTTACCTAGAGGCTGGAACATTGTGTGGCAATGGTCGTGGGCTTAGTCGTTGGGGAGGTGATAGGGGGAGTGGGTGTTGTGTAAGGAGAGTGTGGGTGAGGGGAGTAAAGGGGTCGGGTTAGGGTTCGGGCCAAATGCCAGCAGCTGCTCTGTTGCCCGGTTAATGAATGAATATGCATGAGGCGGCGTGAAAGAGGGGACAGACAAAGCTCCTGCTCCCACTCAACACTCTTCAACTTCTCACTTTTGGGAAAATATTGTTTATTTCCTTTACCAAAACTTTACCACAGAGAGTAGCTATGTTGGATAGTTCTGACTACGTCTGTCTTATAATCAAATGTTATGCAGAAAATAAAGTAAATCAAGACCGTATCCAAGGTAAAAAAAATAGTAGCATTTACTGGTTTAATTCTAGAAATTTATAATTAAGTTTTATAATCACAATGTCTAACGAATTGTTTAATTAAAATAATTCTTACAGGTTCAAAGAAATCTGTTTAAAAACCCTTTAACCTTTAAAGGGGCTTTCAAATATTTTGCAAATTAAAATGTTTAGTCAACTGTGAAATCGGTTTAATAAATTTTGTTTTCCTCACAAGAGGTATCCCAAAGTTCGGAAAACTTTGCGGCTCCTCCTCACTTTCCCATTTACACATGTCGTGTTTTATTAGATATATTTTTGCGAGGGAGTAAAAGCGTTGCCCTCATTAATTTGCTTCGCTTATCAAATTGGTTTTGTTTTTATTAATTTTTGTTTGGCGCGCTTGCTGACACAAAGTTTATCCTGGTGCTGTTGCTGTGCTTTCTTGTTTCGCCCTGTTTTTGTTGCTGGCACAATATTTGCCAGGCCATTAGCGCCATTAACATAATGAATTGCCATCGAACTGCGGCATCGCTACAATCATCGAATCGCATCGAATCGAATATAACCGAGGCGATACCATTATTTCCTACATGTCGGCACTGTTTACTCGCCATTTACCTGGCGAGGTGTGCAAATGTACCGCCGGTGTTTGGGGGCAGTGGGGGATGACGTTGATTTAGAGGGGTTCACAAAAGCTCTTGTTATATTAGAAATGCAAACAGGGGATAAGCGAATGGAATTAAAATTGACAAGGGAGTATCAGGGCAAGTCGGCATTGAAAAATTTCCCTATTTGTATTCGTTGATGCATTTATTTCAGAGATTAACTCATTCAGGTATATAATTATAAAACTAATTTATTTCAATTGTTATTCCTTATTGGTAATAAGACATTTCTCAACTGAGTTCGAAATTATATTCAAACCTAAGAGTATTGGAAAAACAGCTATTTGCTAGTTTGGTGTAAAGTTTAACCTCATTTTATGCTGGAAGAAATTCCTTATATTTATATATTAAAATTCGTAGACATACATACTTCAAGAACAAAGAGACTAAATTCAGCATTATCTCCGGCAATATAAATAATATCCTTAGGATAACTCAATCCCACCTCGATGGCTAATGATTGGCAACTCTGCTGCAGCATGACAAACATTTTCTGCTCGCTGACTGATTGTTATTAATCATTTGATTTAGCTTGCAAAAATTCTAATTTATGATTGATTACGCATTCAGCTGTTGCTATTATCCTCAAAGGATCCAAAACAAAACAAAGTTCAGGCCAATTAAGTCCATTGGTATCCTGCTATCTGTCAACAGGCTTTCACCGCCTCCTTCGATTTGGGAAAAAGCCCGCGAGGCTGCGTAGGAAAATTTTAAATAGCTCAAGACTTAGGCCATTCATTGGCTTATGCTTTCTGGAGGCAGAGATAAGTGTCGAATGACAGACGATGACGACATTTATGGGCTTTTGTCAAGGAGAGTTTTCAATTGCCGCGGCAACAGCTCCAGAGATTTTCCCCCACTTCCAGTTTTTGCTTTTCCTATTTTGCATATGCCTTGAAAGTTGGCAAAACTTGTACGTTTTTTTTTATTTTCTGAGTGTGGTGGTAGCAAACTTTGGTGACTTTTAACAGCCCAAATATAAAGTTGTCTCTTTAGGTTTTCAGCCAGAGAAAAGTTTTCCTAATTGAAGTAGACTTTGCAGACTTTTTTCTCCTGCACCCATTTGATATGAGCATTCGAAAATATAATTTGAAAAATGACTATGTTATTGATTACTCAATTAATTTTCACATACAATTTATAGTACGATTGCGAAGAGTTAAAGAAAAATAAACGGAGAGCCTTGCCTGGTTATTAAGACTTAATGAGCTGTTAAATTGGAAAAGCTTCGACCTTCGCCATACACGTTGTTGATATCTGGTGAAAAATACAAATATTTCTCATTGGCAGAAATTAAGAAATATGACTTATAGTTTATATTATGAGCTTCTCGTTTTCCCTGTGTTTTCCTCTTAGCCTTTTCCCCTGTCAGTTGAGTGCTCGACGGGTGGCAGAAATGTTTAACTAAATGGAAAACAAAGAACTTTTAATGGCAAATTGTGCGAACTGATTCACGAGAATTTCCAAGGAATTTCTCAAGTGAATTTTTGGTGGGATGCCCGTTGTGTTACTCGATAGGTTCGTACTTGTCTTTTTTAATAATTATTTTTCCATTCAATATTTCAACTTTTTTTCGAAGAAGAATTTCTTGTTGAAATTTTTCAGTCAGGTTTTTTTTTGCCAACAGCAAAACAATTTGTTTATAGCACGCGGAGCGTTGTGTTTTTGACATATTTATGCCGGTGGCCAGGCACTTGTGTTTGGCCCCTTCCGCTCTGCCGTCTCTCGTCCGTCCCTCTTCCCGCCTTTTCCGCCTGCCACGCCCCCTCTGCGAAGTTTTCACCACCGCCTTTGGCAAAAAACAAAAGCCGACAAAAGGCAAAAAGCGGCGGTGATGATGAAGACGGGACGCCGAAGAGCCGAAGAACAAGAAGCCGGCGAACGACGACCTGCGCCTGGCTTTAAGACTTTCCACAATGGAAGTTTTTCCCTCCAACTGCCTGCTTTTCTTTTATTTCCGTCTTTTCCGCTCTCTCTTTTCCCTCCCCGCCTCTTTGGCTGTGTTTTGCTGTTGTCTGTGGCACAGTTTTGTATTTAAAATGCTAATGGAATCGGGTTGTTTGACTTTGAATTAAGATTTAAGAATTAAAATTGTCATGCTAATTAAAGACAGTTATATAAGAAATAATAGTTTAATATCTACATGATTTAAACGATTTATTTATTTGTTTTTGAATTAAAGAAACTTGATATTTATTAAATATGTAATGTAAACCTTTATCTTAAGCAATTCCCTGTATAACCTGTTAACCTTCCCCTGGCTCATCTGCAGTATTTTTAAGATAATATCTGCAAATTTGTAAGGGTATCGCCGATACATTTTCTTCCTCACACTTTTTTTTCATTCGAAAATTTTACAAACAATCTGAAGTTGTACTCGTTCTGGCACTCCCTGTCCCTTCCCTTACCCGTGGCTCCTGTTTTGATAGGACCTTGCGTGTTTGGCGAGCATTTCGTGAGACTTAAGTGGGCCGGCACCCAAAAACAAAACCCCTCTAAACCCCCTCGAAAAAAAAAAGAACCTACAAAAATATATACATACTTAGGGAGCGGAGGGCTCTGGCGGGGGAAATCCGAAAAGTAGATACGATATATTTATTGGCGGCGTCAGTTTGCGATGCTTTTTTGCGGGGGCGGCGGCAGTTTCTGTTTGAGTTGCTTTGTTTTGGGGTTTGCCTTTGCCTTTGCCTGTGCCTTCGCTTGTGCAAAATCGAATTTATTGTTTTAATGCCATTTTCTGTCGCTGTCGAGCGCAAAAATTGGCAATTTGTTTAGAAATTAGCGCACTTCCCCGTTCTTCTCTCTTAGCATGCAAAATGAAAATCAATTTCGTTTCCCCATCTTCTGCTTACAGCTTAGGACAGTCGCGGCGGGATGAGTGGAGCGCCGGGAGCGGGCCCAGGTGGGTCAGGTGGCATAAGCGGCGGTGCCACCCACATCTTTCGTTCGCTATCATCGGAAAGCCAGAAGCGGGAGTGGTCCAAGCGGCTTTCCCTCCGGGGAATGCGCCATGGTGGAGGAGGTGGCGCTGGTGGAGGAGGCGCGGCAGGCACAGCCCCAGGACTCGCCGGAGGCAAGGAGGTGAGCTAATTGACCCACAGGCACAAGCCCACAGTTATTACGCAAAAGGTGCACTGAGGCAAAATAATAAAGGACAAATAGGAATTGTAATAGATATATAAACATTGTAGGGATCTTATTAATGTTCAAATTAAAATAATTATTTAGAAAAATGCTTTGGTACATACCCCTTTGCAACTGCAACTAGCTTCTTTTTCTTGATAATTAATGTCACAAATTTACATAAAGTACAATAAACCCTTTCTGTGCAATTGGGTTTCCTTCTTTTACTTACATTTTATTATTCCTAAATGGCCTAAATTATGTCTTAATTGCTGTTGCTCTTTTGTCCTTAGTCCAGTGTACACAATGAGCCATTTACCGCATTTTTTATATGCTGTTTTTCCTGTTTTTTTGTTTGCAGGAGAGCAAGCACAGAAAGCTCTTCAGCCGCTCGGCCTCGCTGCGGCAGGCGGGTACCGGTGGCAGCCAGCAGGCCTCCATGGAGCTGCATGTGCCCGGCCAGGGGCAGAGTGGTGGCGGCAGCTCCTCCGGAGCGGGCTCCCCCTCGCAGCCACCGCAAACGCAGACACAGCCGTCGACGCCCAAGAAGTCCAACTGGGAGGTGATCGAACATTTCAATACGAGTGCCAAGGGAGGCAAGGCCATGGTTAGCAGCAGTTTGATTGCGGTGAGTCTTGTTAGCAGATGGGGGCCAATGGGCAATGGGATGCTGGCATCAATTAATTTGCCCTCCTAATGGACAGAACGTCGGCAGCAGGCACCCTCCCTACTCACCTGTGTTGTGGGATTTAAATATTTAATTTGATTGCGCCACAAATAAGCTGGGTTGGAGCTAAATTTATATACAATTTCATTGACGGCCAAACTTGCTAATGGACAAGGAGAAGGGTGTCCTCGGCGTATGTCCTGGGAAATGTATTTAAAGTCAAACAATCTGGCAAAAGCAAACACTGGCAGCAGCAACAGCATGTCAGGAAATTTTGCTTTAATTAAATTTATTGTTTTATCGCAATCGATGCCGAAATTGGGCTTAAGGGAAAAAGGCCCTGGGCCAATGAAAAACTCTCAAAACTTTCTCACAGCTTTGTTTTAATTTGGTTTCTTAATTTACTTAGTGAATCCTGCTTGGGTTTTAGTTTGAGATTGAACATAAGCCTTCAGCAAGTTTTAATTATAGAGGGTTTAAGGTTTCTTGTCTTAAAATTGAAAAAGAATTTGGAAATTGTTTAGAATTTAGGGTAAAGCTATAAAATCTCACAGTAATTTCCGTACATTTATATAAGATTTATTTATCGTAAAAATGTTCTAGTTATTTTATAACCAAACAAACAATTTGGTTCTACGAAAACCTTCTATTTTTATACTAGAATAATGCTTAGTTTAAGAACCATAAAAGTGTTACTTAACTTAAAACCCAGTTATTCTATACTTTTTATTTTATCTGAGTTTTAAGGCTCTTTTTGCCTTTGCAACACCTTCTGCCTGTGTGTATATTTCTTTAAGCCACGTTCCCCTCTATAAAAGTTAACGTGTTTAATGCCAACTAACAAGCGATGTCCTGGCAGAAGCACCAACACACACTGGCACACCCCGGCATGCACAAGGGGCCACTTGGCAACTGCACACCCGTGTGTGTGCGATGTGAGTGTGTATATTTCTATTTGAGTTCGTTGTCAAGAGTCAATTGACAAAGTTTAGCAAATTGAAAAGGCAACGAAAAAAGGCAGGAGAGAGAACCAAAGAAAAAAAGGCATTTTCTGGCATTCAAATGGTCGGCAATTTGCTTAAAAACGCCGCGGGGATCCACAGACGAGTCTCAGTTATCCAGGGTGTGCCAAAGTATGTGTCTGCGAGTGTGCGTTGTTATGAGTTTGAGTGGGTAAAACGTTTAGTTCAATTGTTTGTTCACGCAAACAAAAATCATAGCATACTTACAAGGGTCCAATGAATTCTTTACTTTAATTTACATAAAAATAAAAAATATTTAACATAAAAATGGGGCAAACAACACTCTGGCTAACAATAATTAAATGCTTAATGCACTTAGTGAAATGTCAGGATACGCAATTAAATTAGAGCATTTAGAGTTTTGTTTAATTACCTTCGCTTAAAGTTTTAATTGCCAGTTTAATTGTGTTCTATTTGATTTCAATTGCCTCGGGTAAAATACATTTGAATTCAGCTTGGCACAATAATGTGGAACTATTTTTAGTTGTGGTAAATAAAACACATTTAAAACTATTTTATTATCACGTTGATAAACTGAATTCATAACATTTTATTAAACGAAATTATTAAAGAGTTTTAATTCATTATGTTTTTTTATTTAAATGAATTCTAATTATCACATAGATAAATACAAGCGTTAAACATGTATTAGAATTTGAGTAATTATTTGCAAACCTAATTGACAGAAACATAATTTAAAGTTTGCAATTAATTGTGTAAACAAATTCTTAGGTTATAATAAGTTTACTCACAATAATATTATGACCCAATAAAAAATTTAAATAAGGTATTGAAAATTCTCACATTTTAAACTATATTTTAAGGGCATTTTTGCTTCCACATTAAATAATATCAAGTGGTAATTTATGCTTCTTGCTCTATTTGCTAAATATATACAAAATCACAAAGCCTGTTTCTGACGGCTAAAATGAATATAAATTTAATTAATTGTACGGCTATTTAAATATAAAAATGAGTTCTTATGCCTTCCAGCTCTATTAATTTAATTATTATATTCACTTTGTTACCAAAGGCTGGCATCACGCGCTGCAACATCGACGAATCCATCGATTCCACCAACTCCAGCTCCACCTGCCACAGTCCCATGGTCTACCAACGTGACGAGGCGCAGCTGCTGCAGCACGGTAAGAAAAATATAGGAATGTGGGGGAAATCTTGGGTAATAGGAAAGCGTTTACCTCTCGTTACTGGGGGCTACTGAGGGTCAATAAAAATACCGGCATGCACACATGCTTCCTTTGCCTGCGAAAGGACCCTTATTTTTCTCATTCCCTCCCTTCGCACCGCACCGCTCAAAATGTCACAAGTTGATTGTCATTGTCATATTGAATTTGACGAGGCTATTTCGCAGTCTCGTCTCTTTCTCTCGTCTCACATTTCCTTGTCATTGGCATTTCACTCACATATCGCTTCTGCCACCACCCACACACCCGCACCCCTTCAAGGTTGCCAGGCTTCTCCAGCATCATCCAACACCCAACACACCACCCAGACCCCGTCTCAGATTTATTTTAGTTTGTGTTTCCTGCGAAGGGAACCCAGTCCCTCCTCGGTTTTGCTTGGCTTCGATAGACATCTGTATATAGGACGCTGCGTAGATTTCTATGGAATTTACATAATCACGTTTGGCATTTATTTATTGATGCATATAAAAACATATTCCGAGATCCCTCCCACAAATCTCGAGCTCCAGTCCGCCACACGGCATTCTGTGTGTGAACGCTGTGTGTGTGTGCCTGCTGTGGTTTTTTGCATTGTGGTCAGGGCACGGGACAGTTGAATGATTTTAATATGCCGATTTGGCTGACGTTCTCCATTTTACAATAAAATATTTTATGGCTTTGTGTGTTGCATTTGAAATCAAGGTTTCCATTCTCATTTTAGCGGTAGAGAACGGAGGGAAAGGGCAGGGCAGCTGGAATGTCAGGCTCAGTTGATGATGATGTGCCACACACAATGGCTGGCAAATCGAAAATGTGTATAACACGTTAAGCGAACGAATTGAACTCGTTGTCACAATGGCCAAGGAAATATGTAGGTTTCAACAGGGAGGAGGTGCAATAACTTGGTTTGGGTTTGCCTACAAAAACGACACACCATGATGTGCTCATCAAGCTAACAAGGGTGAGAAAATAGTGCACAGAACCTGCTTAATGTTGATAATGATGATTTCTAAATTAAAATAACTAAATTATGTGTATTTTTATTTCATATGTGGGTCAGGTTTATTGAAAGAGTAGGAGGTATACAAATTAGTTCGAATTTTAATAGTAAACCACAGTTTAGTAATACATTTCTTTGAATAAAATGTATTTTGATTTCAGATTATTATTCCCTTTTATGCAAATCAAACTAAACTTCTGACTTAATCTGGCATTTAAAGGTTATAGATTTTAAGCCTACTCATGCAACTAATTAACATTTTTTCTACTACAAAAGTTTACAAGCGAATTAACTAAAAAATCCCTGTGATTTTATATTAACTGTCAAAGGTTAAAGCAACCCAGATTAGTCACAAAACCAGGTTGCTATTTTATTCATTGGTTTTAATGGTTTTGTGAGAGGCATTTCTATTTTACTATTTTATTCATATGAGTCATGTGTCAATAGGTATTATCCACACGAATTTGCATTTAAAAGTCATCAACAGCTTCATTGAGCTTCTGCTCACGCAACAAACACAGAACATTCATTGAGCAATAATATATCATTCATAGAGCCATTCGCACATGTCAATGACTGTTTACAATTACAAATTACAATCCTCGTGGGACGGCAAGTTCCAAGTTCCGAAGTTCCCTGCTGTTTCACCCATTTCCATAATTCTAATCTGTTGCTTAGGGTTTCCCCATTTGCAAAAGTCACTCGAATGTGTAATTATTTGTGTGCCAGCTGCAACTGTAGATTGCAAATGCAGATTTTGCCGAATTTGTAATCATTTTCTGGGGCTAATTGCAGTTGAGCTGCAATTCGACTTAACTTTCCGGCTAAGGTATTAATTAATTTGGCTTTTGTGCAAGGACTCTAAGCATATATGGACGCAAATTGAATGACCCTGCTTTCAGGCGATCCCGGCAACCTGGAGGCGGCCAACAATCCGAATCCGGGCGGTGGCGGAGGCGGTTCCGGAGCAGCAAACGGTCCAATGAGTCCCAGCATCTCGTTCTGGTTCCGTTTGAACCGCATCATCCTGCGCCTCTGCTCCACGCACCAGTTCAAGAATCTCCAGGTAAGCTACTTATGCTGCAGGCTTAGCGTGAAATCCTTTGCCAAACAATTTTCAACTGGCCCAGCTCATGCTGCTGCTCCTGCCAAAGTTCTTTGAAACTTTTTCGCCAGCCTTGCTACTTAGTTTGCGCAACTTTTTTCCTGCCACTTGGAAAAACATGATTTCTTCACTAAACTATTTAAGATAAGATTAAAGAAATTATTTATTAATGTTTTTCCAACTTAGTTAGATAATTATCCGGCCTTTGAGTAGTAAAATTATTCATTGATTTGATTTTATTAAGCTAACAAGAATTAGTTGTAAAAAACAAAGTCATTTGAACTTGAAAAACAGTCACAAATTTTGATTTTAGTTCTAGTTCGTATTTAAATTTATTTTATAAAATCTTTAATATTTAACATCAGCAAAATCCCTTTCTCCCAGTGTACTAATTTCCTGATTTCATTCAGGTGGAAATGCTGTATCAGCGTTACTTTCTGCGTATGAACCAGAGCAACACCACGCACATCCTGGCCCTGCTCCTGGCTCTGGTCTTGGCCCTATCCTGCACGCACTTGGTCTTCACCACGCTGCAGCTGCGACGCAGTAGCTCTCTGCTCCTGGAAATCGGCCAAATCGGACTGGACGCAAATACGACGACCGGTGGCAACTTGACGACAACCACAATAAAGCCCCCGGCATCAGCCGCTCCACAAATTGCCTCTGGCAGCAGCAGCAGCAGCAGTGGCAGTGGCAGCCCCTCCATTCCGAATTTCGATACCGATGCGAGCTGGCCGAGAGGCACTGATTTGAAATCCGGCGTTAACCGCGACCTGGCCGACTTCGACGAGGACGGTAATGGGCTCGGATGGCGGCAATGGCGGCGCCAGAAGCGCAAACATTATCGACGGCTCCACAAGCATCGCTACAAGCACAAGGCACCCCAGCAGCATCGCACCAGGTGAGCAGTGCTGCCAATTACTTACTAGTAAAGGTATTAGGGTGGCCAAAATATCAAATTTAAGGGCATTAAAAACAGCTGAAGCCAGCGAAAATTAATTTAGAAAATATGATGTTCTCGTTTTTACTCGTTATATTTGAAGGACAGGTATTTTTTGAAATAAATAAAAGCCAGAAAAAAACGTTTATTATCAACTCAGGCATAACCTATTAAAGCAGATATTTTAGCCAACTTATCAGTACTAAGGAAAGGCGGGACAGACCTGTAGGTGAGATGTACTTTTTGACTGGTCACCCCCAAACCGACAATGTGCTATCCGAAAGGCGATTCATATTTTGCACCACTCGCATTTGAGGTTTTATTTTGCGCGCGGCTCTGAAATTCAATCAAACAACTTTCGGCTGGCCAAGAAGAGCTGAGCCCATAAAAGTATGTCCAAAGTAGGCTCAAAATTGAATTTAAGGCAAAGTGGAGGAGAGGCTGGAACAAGTTAAGCTTCAAGAAAAGTAATTTTAGCCAAGGCAAAGGCCACAATTGATCGAAGGGAATCCATGACATGGCTTTAATCAGGAGAAAGAAAATTTAATTTAAAGCAACACCAGGAAATTATAATTTAGGGGATATATTTGTGATGGAAAATGTTTAACAAAATTTAAATGGATTTCTTATTCTTGCCACACAATAATTTAGTCCTTTTACCATTGTCTAAATAATTAGAAGTTAAATTCAAGGGCAAAGCCAAGAGCCTGATTTATTTATAAAATGAGCAGAGAGAGAGGCAGATTTTATGGGGTCAGTTATAAATAGAAAAGATAGGAACTTTTTGCATTTAATGAATACGTAATTTGAGTCCCGATTATTATAAAATTGTACTGAAATAAAACACCACGAAACGAAAGAGCAGAGGTGCAGACAATCTTAAATATAATTTCACAATATTATTTCTGAAGCATCATTTTCCAAGTCTCATTCTTTTATAAAGCCATAATTATTTGTATACTCTTTTATCATTTATTATTTATTTATTTTCCCCTGAATATTTGTGAACAAATTAAGCCTATTGGGAAGTATCTTCTACACGCACACAAGGCAATACTTTAATCAACAACGTAGGCTCGTCTTCGATAACTGACTCCGCAAATTCATTTTCTCTGCCGCTTCCATTTACATTTCGATTTATTTTCACACAAATATTTATGTTGGCCATAAATGGCAACAAGACGGATAGTTGGCCAAACACAAAACAGACATTTCCATCAATTGAGATGCGAGTGAAATGAAATTTACGATTTTATTGCAGATACAGGATACGGGAGAAGCGGAGTTTGGGCGAGATCGAGCTGGTCAGTGGAGGAGGAGCCCGGCTGATTGTTGACACTGCCCCCGATAATGTTTACACAGCCCAGGCTATAGAGCGAAATGATGATGATGATGATGATGATGGGCGGAGTGCTGGCAGTAAACGTATTACGTATACGCCGCGTGTCCGCGACAACAATCAAATTTCGCTTGCGGAACGTGATGAAGTGTTAAACACATCGTCAAACGTCGAACCGTCAGCCAATAATTTGGACACTCCGCTGGGCTACGGCCACGCCCTGGCCCTGCTCCTGATGCAGGTGGATGAGTCAGTGCTGGTCTTCCTCATTGTCATGCTAATCTGCGGGATTGTCTACTCCTGTGAGTTGAGCTCCCTCGTCGCCGGGTTGACCCCTGACCGCTGACTTTGGCTCCTAATCTGTCTGTGTTTGCTTACAGTCCTGCTGTGTATCCTCTCCAAGCCGGCCATGAACGAGATCTTCCTTGTGCTCGTCTCCTATGTCATCCTGGGCACCTTCCTGGCCATCGAAGTCGTCGTCAGCTATGCCATGCAGCCAAGGTTGGTTTACTGGTTATTTATTAAGGCTACACAGGAAGAATGATTGTAAAAATTAAATGTATCAAGAAGTTAACTTTGAGAAGCCGAAGTTTCTATATCCTTGCAGTTTGCTGCTTGAAAATAAGTCCCAGAAGTCCTTAAATATTCGTATAACCTCAAAATCCTGAACTTCCCAAAATATCTCTCAGTGTCCGCCAGCTGTTGCCTGGCCTGGAGAAATTAATCATTCACGGCTCGCTAATTGCGAGAACTTGGCCGGCAACAATCAGCTAAAATCGTGCTAAGCTAACAGCCACATCTGTGCTCTCCTTGGTGCTAATCGCTCTTCTCGTGTCCGAATTTCTCCTCTCCGGCAGCAAATCCTTCAATGGCAGCGCCTGCTGCATCGTCCTCATCTACATGACATACACGATGCTGCCCCTGCGCCTCCGGGAGGCTCTGATCGGTGGCATCCTGCTGAGCATCGTCCATCTGTACACCTGCCTGAGGTTCACCACGGCCGCCGCCAGGGAAGATGAGCCGAAGGCGGCAATCAAATGGGAGGAGGTGAGTGGCAGGCAGACGAGACACGTGTGGCCCGAGCCTTGGTTAAGTCCCTGGGTATTGTCTTTGTGCTGGAAGTGATTTTTGGGCGTGGTATTTCTGAATTTAAATATATTTAATGAGCTTTAAAAATATGTGTTATGTTATAAAACAAATTAAATTAAGTGGAGCTGGAGTACAGATCTGTTTTATCATTGTCAAAACTATTCAATTTGCACTTACTTTCTACATCCATATTGATGTTTTAATAATCCTAACATTATTGCCATTGTAGTCATTTCAAAGGCCAAGTTTTCCATCCTCAAATTTCATGGCCAACTATAGCTAGGGTTTCCGATGTCAATTTGTATCCCCTTTTTGTTGTTTACATTTCAAATGAGGCATAGAGCCATTTATCAACAGGTTTGGCATTTCCACTGAGCCGCAAATGCAAATTGATTTAGCGAACAATAAAACTGAGACGCAATAAGGCGGCTGATAGCTTTAATTGCCTCCCTCGCCAGGGAAAATGGGAAAATCAGTAGCGAAGAGCAACAGCAGCGGCAGCTGAGAGTGGCACGTGTCCAGGGCCTTGGAGTCGACATAAATGAAATGAAATTAAATTGCCGCTAAATTGAATGAAATCGAAGATGTGAAGGCCGCTCCTTCCTTCCAGCCTCCTTAAGTGTTGTTTTCCTTGTATTTATGGCCCGTAATGTCATTAATGCCCCCGCAGCTGCTCTGCACTCTGGTGGCCCTCCTTCTGGCCAATCTAACCGGCGTCTACACCCACTGGCCCAAGGAGAAGGCCCAGCGCAAGGCGTTCATCGAGACGAGGCAGTGCATCGAGGCCAGGCTGCGGACACAGCGCGAGAATCAGCAACAGGTGAGTGCTATTTCCTTTTAAATTCGGAGGTAATATAATTGAGGGTGCTTTGAAAAAGTAAAGTGTATGAGGTAGGTAGTGTAACCTAGATACTAGTTCTTAAAAAGAAGACATTGCAGAGGTTGAAAAATATTTTTAACTTTAATAAAAATACACAACAATTAACCTCGAGTTATGGCTAGCATTCTGGGCTTCTAGAAACACACAATCTCCCGCTAAAACCACTAACCAAAGCTGAAAATATGCCTCGACGGGGAACCCCCTTTGGAGGCGCAGACAAAGCAATTTCAGCAGGTGTCATGTGTGTGAGCAAACAACATGAAAAGGCCAACTCGAGCACAGGCAAGTCAAACAAATGAACAGAGAGCGAATTTCGCACAAATTGTTTGCATCAAACGGAATGTTGATTGAGGACCAGCGGGAAACTGATTCATCTCCCACGTATTTGCAGTGATTTTCGGTAGCCTTTTATCTGGCACACAACAAACAAAGGACACTTCAGGCTGAGAGTGTCAGCCCACGCGGTTCCATAATTTGGCGGCACCTTTTGATGCTAACTGCTTGAACTTTAAGTCATACAGGAAAATGTATAAGAAAATCTCCGAGAAAAATGCAATGCAAATTCAAGTAATGTGATCATGAAAAGAACTTTCAGAAACAGTTTTCAGAGAACTTTTCTCCATCAAGTCTTTACCTCTCCCATGTAAATAAATGGTAAACTTAATTTATACACACACCGATCCCAAAGCCAGATTTAAATTTAAATCACACTTTTTTTGGGGTTGGCATCGCTTTGTTCCACATGTAGCATCCCGTAATGGATATGGGGTATTAACCGGAGATCCATCTGTTGCAGGAACGCTTGCTGCTGTCGGTGCTGCCGCGTCATGTGGCCATGGAGATGAAGGACGATATTGCGGGCCAGCCACGTGACACACAGTTCCATAAGATATACATCCAGCGGCACGAGAATGTCAGGTGAGTTGTCCGGCAGGACCTGAGGGTGTGCGTGTGCGTGTGCGAGTGTGTGTTCCCTGAGTGTGTGCGAATTTATTTGCATGCGGAGTCAATAAATTGTTCGGCTGAGAGTCCCTGAATGTCTGAGCGTGTAACGCGAGCAATGAATTTGTATGCAAAGCCAAAAAGGAGCTAAAGCAACGGCACACAGATACACACAAGTACAGGCAAACAGACACACACACACCATAGCATGCCAGAGCACACACAGAGCACTCAACCAAGCATAATAAAGCATACTTTGGTGCGCACCTGTTTGAGCCAGAAATGTCGTCTGTCTGCAGCTTTTCCCTCGATTCCTTTCAAACGGAGTTGCTCAGATTTCTGTCCCAAGTTGCCAGGGCATAAAATATGGAAAATAGTTGGGCTGCTGGTGCAGGGTTGTGTTGCAAAATAAGATTTTTCAATCGAATTCAAAGGGGAGTAAACTTTTCGTGTCGCAATTTAAACGAAGTGATTTTTTTACACAATTTATTACGCCTCTTCAAGAGTCTGAAAACATTTGATTAATTTAATTGAATTATTTCAAACACAAGCCTTAAATCCAGAAATCCCCTCTCCAGGGTATTCTAGATTTCAACTCTCAATACGCCCTGCCTGTGCTGCTTTGCTTTGTATGTTTACCCTGCCAAAAGTTTACCTCAGCCATTTTGTATTAAATTACGCGCTGAGCCGACTAAGCCCTTCTCAGTTACGAGTCGTAAAATCAGGCTGAAAGCAGCGCCAGAAAACACGAAACAAGTGGCAGTGCTAACGTGGCTCTGTCAACACATGGCGTTTTAGGCCAAGTGAAGGCGAACGTGAAATGGTTTTAACGTCATTAGATTTACGAGAATAAATAACCGACACATAATTCAGCCTAAGACAAAAAGGGGAAATAATCTTCCGGAAGAAGGAAGCCAACAGGCAGGGAATATACATTTAAAACTCCATTTAAACAGCTGTTTCCGGGAGGTAAAAGTTCTCGCAAGTACAAAAATACAATATTTAAATCCTAAAGTAGGAGAATGTTTAAAATTCTACTTTTAAAGCTTTAAGGATGACTTTAACAACTTGTTGTCATATGTTCTCTTGTCTTTCTTACTTGTTTGCCATTTTCGGAATCCCCTCAAACTCTAACCTGTATCTGTATCTTTGCTTTTCTTTCCAGCATTCTCTTTGCGGACATCTGCGGCTTCACCAGCCTCTCGGATCAGTGCACCGCCGAGGAACTGGTGCGTCTGCTGAACGAGCTCTTTGCCCGGTGAGTATGGGAATCGGTATTGGTCCTGCCTCCTCAATGGTAGGCTGTGGCCATAATTAATGGCAAACAGTCCATACACTTGGCAACAAAATGAATTTATCCAAAATCAAATTTAAGTCAGTTAGCAATGCTTCTTGAAAACCTTTAAAGAGAAATGTTATTGGGGAAAATATAGACACATTTAAAAGATCTTTGAGTTGTAGATGACTTTCATAATATATTTATTATATTTAAGAGAATTAAATTCTACATTTAAAATAAATAGTTGCGAGATCCATTGCAATGCCTAAACCTCTCTTAAATCACGTCAGGTTGTGATACAAATTTTTAGGTCTAATTCTGAACCATAGAAGAAACTCTAAGAATTAGATAACTTCTCCCAGTGCAGTATCTCTCTGTCTGGGTTGTTGTCTTATTCATGAAATGGAAACCCAGACAGAGCCTGTGGCTCTGTTAATTGCTCCAAGTGAGCGAAGAAAACTGA
Organism: Drosophila nikananu; assembly: GCA_008042635.1. Taxonomy (NCBI): domain Eukaryota; kingdom Metazoa; phylum Arthropoda; class Insecta; order Diptera; family Drosophilidae; genus Drosophila; species Drosophila nikananu. The sequence goes on from VNJV01007177.1 coordinate 105,851, forward strand.
CCCCGGGGCAAACAAATAAAGCTGCCGACCTTTCTATGGCCCGACTTAGGCAGTAGTAACAAGTTGCTTTTATGGTTGAACGAGAGATGGAATTTGGGCGTTAGGAAAGGGGTTTTAATAGTGGGTTAATGACTCTCAGACACTTTAATTTATTGGATTTTTATTCAAGAATTTCCAGCGCTTAGAAACTTGAAATAAATATAATGGAATTGCAATGAATCTTTTATTTAATTGAAGGTTAATAATGACTGTAAGGCGACACCTAATTTTAATTATTTCTTCAACCTTAGCCCTTTGGTTACACTTCAAGTCCAGCTTTGAGGGTAACTTAAATCTTCAAATAAATATAAAGAAATGGTAATGAATCTTTTATTTAATTGAAGGTAAATAATATGCTGTTCCAACCTTTGAAAGCTTTACCCCTTTGGTTACATTTCAAGTCCTTCAAAATTAATTCTTTTAAAGGGTCCCTGAAATGTGAGCTGTCTCCCACTTGTGGTCCCGACTTCGCCGCCTTTGATTGTGATTTTCTTGATGATTTCTCAACTCCTTCATTTCCGCTTTCCACTCTTCCATTGCAGCTTTGATCGATTGGCTGCAGAGCATCATTGTCTGCGCATTAAGCTGCTGGGCGATTGTTATTACTGCGTCTCCGGACTCCCGGAACCCCGTCCGGATCATGCCCATTGTGCCGTCGAAATGGGACTCGATATGATTGACGCCATTGCGTGAGTATCCGCATCCAGAACACAGGAACATGAAAGGATATTGCTGTTTTGCGGCTTTGTTGCGGCTGCACTGGAAAACAAATAAATTATAGTTTTAGTTTTCTTAGAGTACCTAACTAGTATTTTCCTTAACTCTCCTTTAAGATTTATTAGTTACAAAAATCTTGAGAAATTTATAATTGAATATAACATTTCTTTATGGAATATCCGAGTACTTGTTGATGCCCTTTTCTCCCACTGTATTTGCACTACAATACCTCCTTTTTTCTTCATTTTCCCGGGTCTTTTCCAGGCTGGTCCGCGAGGTGATGGCGGTGAATGTGAACATGCGAGTGGGCATCCACACGGGCCGGGTGCACTGCGGAGTCCTGGGCCTGGTCAAGTGGCAGTTCGATGTTTGGTCCAACGATGTCACGCTGGCGAATCATATGGAGAGCGGTGGGATACCCGGGTAAGTCTGTCCACGTCTAATCTATAATCTACAATCTCCTATATCCCATCTCTGAAATCCTAGCTGAACTTAATTGATCTTGGGGGCTTTAGCTGTCATCGGCTGACACTTCAAAGTGTCTTCCCTCTGTTCCGGTTCTTCTTCCAGGAAAATCCACAGAAATTCAATTCACTTTGCTGCCATATCCTGACCAAATTCAATTTCACTCTGTGGGAAATCCAATTCAAGCCATTGAAAATCCCGTTTCGGTCAGTTCGAGCCACTTCTGGGCGACAGCTGTGAATAATGGCAATGAAAGGCAGTCGTTCGTAATATCTGCTTCTTCCACACGGAAAACTCTGGCCGGGCGGGCGAAAAAACAGTTGTCAAGTTTACGCGGCGCACAATTAAAGCCAAAAGTTGTACTGTTGAGCACCACCTCCCATAAAGGCACTTGAGAGTCCAAAAGTGTCGCCGCTCTGCGGATGTCCTTCGAGTTGTGCCCCTCCTTTGTTGGCTTAATCGTTGTAATTGCCACACAACACACAACACACAGCACACACAAAGAGCATTTTGCATGCGTCTTGTGGCCAGCTGAAGGCGTCAAGTTATTGGTAACTTGCGAGCACTTGCCAACCTCTTCGGAAGCCCCTCAAATAGCCCGACGCCCAATCGATTATGGCCCACAACTTGCAACGCACCCGACTTGAGGCATGCCACGCCCACACCCAAACACCCCCACTGATAAGTGCCCTCGGAACAATATTTTGTTGCTGTTGATTCAGCTGCACTCACTTCAACACTCGAGCAATTTGTTTCTGTTCATACAGATACCCTGACATCATAAGCTCAGGCTTTGCTGAGCTATATACGGCTGATGCTGGTGTTTGTCTCCATCTTAAACATATTTTATAAAAATATTATATATATTATATATATTATTACGATTCTAAAAAATATTAAAATAGGCTTTAAGTTTAAATATGCTTTACTCTATCACTTATGTAGGGTTTATTTTAGGGAAAGTTTTATATTGAATATTTCGTTATAAGCAGAAGCTTGCCAGGCATTGAAGGCCTCCATATAATATTAATTTTCTTAACAAGCATTGATCTAGATATATTTCTAGTTTTTCTAGTTTGTAGTTTATAATAAGAAGAATTTCCTTGGAAGCATAGAAACATTTTGATTTCTTCATAGAATAATTAGTAGGCTCTTCGACTTTAGCTAATTGCTTTGCTAACTTCTCCGATAGAAATAATTTGTTACATTTTTTCTTAGTAATATCGAACATTTTGTTACCAAATACTGAGGTATCCATATAAACTTATAAAACTTATATAAATATAAGATCGACATGGGCATTGTTCCAAGCCATCCCTTTCTGAGTCGCGAAGACCTTTTCCGCTATCGTATGTCCAGTGGCCTGTCCACAAAGCAGCTGGAGAGCCTGTACAATCGCTTTTGTGACCTGGACCGCTTCGGGGTGGGCTATCTGACGCCCACCGATCTCCTGCGCATTCCCCAGCTGGCCCTGAACCCCATGTACCGCCAGGTGGTGGACAGCTTTTTTCCCAGCCCCGAGCAGGATGCTCGCCTGGGCTTCGACAAGTTCGTGGAGGTCTTTGCCATTATCCTGAAGCCACAGTCGGGACCCTTTGGTCGTGCTAAGCCCGGTCGCGCGGAGAAACTGCGGATGCTCACCCGGATGTTCGACTGCAGTCAAAGTGACTGCATTAGGCGCACTGACTTTCAAAAGACCATGCGGTATCTTCTGGAGCAAGGGGGAGAGAAGTACGCAGAGGAGGAAGTAGCGGTGGAGCTGATGCTGCTGGAGCATCAGGCCTTTGGAAATAGCACTCTCGATCGGATCTCTTACGAGGAGTTTGAGGAGAGGCTCCTGGCTGCCGATATAGATCTCACGAGCGACAAGTGGGCATCGGAAGATGAATGCGATCCTGATGATGAAGACGTGGTTGAAGATATTCCATTGGTGTCACAGGACAGTATACTAAAAAGGCTTACAGCCTGGATCTCCTATTATTTCTTGTCTATCCGGGATATTTTTTATCAGTAGCAAGAATAAATAAGTAAGGAAACTTGAGTATACTTTAGTTATAGTGAGCATAACTACCTCTAATAGACAATCAACTGATTTTGCCTTACCTGCGGAGTTTTACACAATAAACTTAAACACATAATAGTGTAGTTTGCCGAGTCGAAGTTATCTTTCCCGGGTAGCTTTTCCATGTTCTTCGTCCGCCTTCGGTGTGGATTTTTTGTGAATATTCACGCTGCGACTTTGGGTGGAAGTTTAAGTAACTGTTGAGTTTATTTGGGTCAGCCGGGCGACGTCAGCTCGTTTGTTAGCCCTGTCCCGGGTGAAATTAAAAGCAAATAGCTGCAGTGTTGGCCCTGGCTATATATGCAGCAACAGCTACTACTCCTGGTATGCCTTGGCTGGATGCCTGATAAGCTGCAATTTCTGAGCCGAGAGTTGCGCCAGCGTGGCATGTAAAAAGTTCGTTAGCAGCGGCGGGAGGAAGTTGCCTGCCCCGGGGAATGTGGACTGCAGCAATCCATAACAAAGCGTCGTGTAATTATCAATAGAATCAACAACAGGCCAAAGGAGCCGGAGGACTCCAAGAAGCCAGGCGCATCTGCAGCCAAGAACAGCACTAAAAACAATTTAGTGAAGAGAGGGGAAATGCGGGGATAAGATACGGTAAAATCCAGGACTTGGAAAATGTGCTCGTGGCTGCTGTGGCGGCAGCTTGTGTGGCATCTAATGAGAGGGTTTCCTGCGGTTAACTGCATTTTTCAACCAACCACATGTCCTGGAAAAAAGAACTTACCCTAAGCCGGCAGAAATAATCATTAGGATGTGTCTTTTATATATATATTCTATATTTTTTTCTAGACGCGTTCACATCACCAAGGAAACCTTAAAGTGTCTGGATGGCGACTATGAAGTGGAGCAGGGCAAGGGCAACGAACGCAACTCGTATCTCAAGGATCACCAGATAGAAACTTATCTCATAGTGCCAGGGGATATCTACAGGCCAGTAAGTTAACTTTTCCATTTTCATTGTCTTTGTCTCCTTTTATATATTTAAATCCGACCTTTTTGCAGCACAAAAAGTCAAGAAATCGCCTGCAGGTGAATGGAAATATATCTAAAGAGCTGCGCATGATGGGTCATGGAACAGCCCAGAAGCACACATCAAAGTGAGGGTTTTAATATTTATTGCTAAAGAGTTCATCTTAAAAGTTCACTTATTTAGTTTTATAAATTATAAATATATGTTTTCTATTTTATATTTAGGTTTGGCTTTGGAGACAGCTCGGAAAGTGCCAAAGATCCCGAGGATGAGGTGAATGAGTATCTTATGCGTGCCATAGATGCACGCAGCATAGATCACTTGAGGGCTGAGCATTGTCAGTCCTTGCTGCTGTGCTTCAAGGATAATGTGCTGGAAAGAAAGGTAAGTCAGTTTAAAGAATTTAATTTTAAAATTAAGATACGAAATTTCTTTTAAACTGAAGTGAAATGAGCAGGAAGCATATCGCTATAACGCAAATAAACATAAACTTGGCTTTAAAACAACAGTCAGAGTATCTACTTCCAAGCTATTGTTTTCTGTTGTTACGAGCACATGTTTATTTATTTACAAAATGTATGGGAATATTATAGCTAAGCCATTCTTTTAACGCTTTGTTTTTCAGTACGCCAGCGAGCCGGATCGCATGTTGTGTGTCTACTTTTACTGCAGTCTGTTGGTGCTGCTCGGAACGAGTGCCATGCGCCTGGTGGTGTTCCAGAGGTGAGTGCGGGAATGGGAGTGGGCAATGGGAATCCGTTTGGATGACCTGAAAGCCACGGTTGCACTGCAGATGGGCGTCCGAGCGCAATGTGGCGATGCGATGTGTGTTGGCCGCTGGCTCTTGACTCCTTTGCATGCACAACGCTGCGTACACGTGTTGCCGAAAAAGTTGCTCTATTTAAATTGGCAACCACTTCTCACACTCGTCACTCTCTTTCATTGCAGCTCCCTGTTGACTCTGGCCCTGTCCACCGGCGCTGTGCTGCTGCTCGGGCTCCTGGTATTTCTGGTGGCATGTCATAAAATCAACTTTCAGGTGAGCACCCACACAGAAGCACACGAGGAGTGAGCAAAGGGGGATTGTTGACATTCTGCATTTTTCATTCGGCGGAATGCCAAAACTTTTTAGCTGCCATCGGACATCAAACGGTTCTCATTGCGCATTCATAGCAATCGCAGGATATCGCAGTTTTTCGCCTTCGCCAGCGTCGCTTTGATTGTCCTCACCACACTCCTGGCCATGGTGAGTGTCCATGAATATATAAATTTTTTACATTTTTATAATTTGGTGGGGGTAATCGCCCTCTAGTAATCGGTGGCCTTTATAATATGCCATAAATATTTGAGTGGAAATTCCAAAAGGACATGCTACAGCGTGGTACATTTTAATTTAATTACGAATGCCGCATTATGACAGCGAAACAAGTTTAAATAAAATGTCTCTTTTGGCATTTATTAATTTGTGAAAATAGTAAAGAAAAAGGCAAGGCAGTTACAAAAGGTTTAACATTTACTTTTAGCATGCAATTTAGGTTCAGATTTATTTATAAAAGAGCGAAATTGATAATAGAATTTATTGAATTATACAAAACGTTTTTTTTAGAAAGATCCCTAATAATATTATTAATATATTCAATGCCTCTTCTGAGACTTTCAACGAAATACAAAAGCTTAATTTTAAATTATCCTAAATTATGACAATCAGCCTAATTTATTATTCAAAACAAAACAAAATACGCTTTAAATTGCAATGCAAAGACCATCCATCAAAAATTCATAGAATGTGACAAATGCAAACATATTTGCCAATTAAAAGTTTCCTCGCTCTCTCTCATGTGACACAATGTCAAAACTTATTTCTGATCCGAAAACACTCCGAATTAAGCGTTGACTTTAATGCGACATACGCTGCGTATACGCAATATCGTGAGGAATCATTAAGCTTTGGTTATTTTAGCCATTTCTTCTGAATAACTGTATATCAACTGCCTTGGGGCTACTTTTCCTTCTGATTAAGAGCATCTCTAGCTCGACCAAGTGAACTTTTGCGCCGGTTTGTTATACCTTTGCAGGGTATTACGATTTCAGTTAGAAGCATGAAACGCAGTGAAGGTGTCACTTGTAGAAAATATACATATAATTTTTCTAAATTTTACTTCGTTAAAATTTGTCAAAAATTTACAGAATTTTTTATTTTTAAAAACTTTAATATCAGTGTAGATATTAACGTTAAAAAACTAACACAGAGAAGCTTTGCGAATTGAAATTAATGGTTTCTTTACTACGTTTTTTATTAACTTAAATTTGTCAATACAATAACCATAGAAAAATATACATAAATATCTATTTTAAGAATGGAAATACTTAAGATCTCTTTAAGAACATAAGAAGCCAATAAAACCAGTGATTGTCGTATTTACTCCGATTCACCATTTCCCAATATAATAAAATAATATCCAATTCATTTCAACCAAATTTGTTATTATTTTTATAATACAATTTTATTCAGAATTAAAAAAAATTAAATTTGTAACTGTGCAGATTTATTAACAGAATAAAAATTTACATAGAAAACCTTTTCAAAATTAATGCATTGTCGGCTTAGTTATGATCGATTTCATATACGGTAACCAGATCTAATTACAAACTGAAAGCGTATAAAAACATCGGCTTCCCAAAGTTATTTTGATTTCCATTTTTTTATCCCTCATTGGCTGTGCATTTACTTGCGGGAACTCCGGGAGGAAACTTTTGAGACTAGAAATTCGAAAGAAAACGGGGCGGGGGCAACCTTTTAAAAGGAATAAAAATAAAATTTACGTTTTGTAGTCCAAACAAAATCGGTGGCGCGCTTGTTGCGTTCTTCCTTTCGGTGTTGTTTGGCTGGGGCGCGTCAAAACAAAAGTTTTTCCATTAAAGTTCGGCATTGGCCAAGAACGGAGCTGAGCCGAGCCAGGCATTCCATCGAGGGGCAACGAATCCTAGTCCCAGCTCCACTTGATGAAGTGAGAGGTGGCTTTATGGGCAACTTGTTACCTGCCCCATGGCTTGTGTCTGGATCGAGTCTCCTGCCCCCGGGTTCTTTGACATTTCGCTGTCACTTTTGTGTTTGTTTCGGGCCGCATTTAATGGCACTTTAAGAGGCATTCGTATTCATTTTGGGCCCCGCTTAATGGCCAATCTCCGAGGGGACTGCGATGCGACTTGGGCGACCTGGTGGGGGGGCTGCGTCGTTAAAATCTGCCGCAGATCGTTAAACTTGTCTAATGTGAATTTCATGGCACGACAGCTAATTAGCAATATTGTGGAGAATATATATAAATATATATAGTTCCAGGAATCGGCCCGGCAGCTGGAGTTGCGGAAGCTGTTCTGGCTGGATGTCAATGGGAATATAAATGTCACGGCTTATAACCATAAGGAGATGTATGCCCTGGAGGATCCGGACTCCGATTGCGACTTTTATTTGGCCTACAATGTGAGTGAGTCGGGGAAGAAAGTCACTTATCTATATTCTTTTATTACAGCCCTAATTATTATAATTTTGATTAGTTGCAAGTTACTTTTTGAAATGATTGCCCGACTTGTGTAATTTTTATAGCCCAGCTGTATAATTTATTCCCACGGTTGGGATGCAGCCCCAATTCACATATATAATTCCTTTATTCCACCCACAGACATTCCTGCTGCTCACGCTGCTCTCGATGATGAGCTGTGCCACCTACCAAGTGCTGCGCATCCTGCTGAAGCTGCTGCTGCTCCTGCTGGCCTCCGGCAGCTACATGGCCTGCTCCACCTACTTGTACACGCGCAGCAAGGAAATAAGCCAGGAGTTGGCGTAAGTAAAGCATCCAGTATTCAGCATTCAGCATCCAACATCCAGAATCCAGCGGTTGGCAGCCAGTACTTTCTGCATTCAGAGAGGCAGCTGCGCTATCTCTGAATGAAAACCAATTATGGCGTAATGCAATTTCAGTTGGGTTCAGTGGGTCGCAAGGGGTTACAAGGACTCTCTGCTGAGTCGGCACCAGCTGAATTGCATTTACGGCAGCCGCAAACTGCATTAAAATTGTATTTAGCACCCACTCCGAATCCAGATGGAAACACACAGAAGCCGCCGCCCTCGGCTTCATTTATCAACCAGCACTAACTCCTCCTTTGTTCCTTTCCGTTTCATGTCCTTGTCGCCTTCCATTGCCCTTTAATGGACCGGAATAACTTCGTTCGTCATTGTCGCCATTTTGGGGCATTTTTTCTACCATCCCTCCGACCAACAGCAACGAGGAGGCAATTTTGCGCTACATAATTGATTCCATCTTCCTGTTTGCATTTATGCTGGCGCTGATTTTTCACAGCCATCAAACGGAGGCCACTTACCGCCTGGACTTCATTTGGAAGCTGCAGGCCACGGGTGAGACAAGTTTAATTATTATTATTTCAAAGGCAATTGGGCAAGCAAAGTGTGCAAATGGAAACCGAATAAAACTACTTTCCAACTTTGCGCAAAAATGGTTCACAAAACTTTTTAAACTGGTCAAAGGGAATGCGCTGGAGTGCTTTTAAATATAGTTTAAAACTAATTAAGACATTTTAAAGTTGAATTCCTTTGTAATTTACTATGCGGGTGAATGAAGGAATAGTGTTTCGCAAAATTATTGTTGCTAAGAGTGTACTTTGAGGTGCAGGAACTTTTGATTTAATTATTTTGAAGAGTAGTTTTTAGTTATTGAAGGGAAAATATATTATTTGTTCCCCAACATTCTCACTAAGTTAATAATCAAATTCAGCAAGCTGAAGTCACTTTTATGGTCCCATTAAGATACCTTAATTTACTTTTAACTACAAAGTAAGCCAGCTCTTAGTTTGGCGTAAATTCCAACTCGGAATATCACGTATACGCACTGTTGGCAGCTTTCCCCTAAATTCACAAACGTCGAATGTCCTTCACTCATTCGTACATTTCTGTTGCAGTTTAAAGGAAACCCCTCGTAGGATTCTGATGATTAAAATTGGAGAGTTGGTTGAAAAGTTGTGAGCCATTTTCCAGCGTTCATGACGTCGCTTTTTCCTTTTGACACACTGTCAGTGATTCGAAATGATTTGCAGAGAGAGAGAGGAGAGGGTCGGAAAAGTTGCGGGACATAAGCCACTTCATTAGTATTAGTGCACAATTGCAACGCCTTCTCTCTCACACAGATGCATACTGACATTTTCCACCGAATTTACTTGTTTTTCTTTTTTTTTGTACTTTCATTTTTCGATGTTTTTGTTTTCTGGCAATGTCGGCGTGTGCTCTCAGCTCTGTTTTTGCGCTTTTACTTTACGCTTCGGTAAACTGATAAACTGATATTTCAATTTCACGCTTATGTTTCTTTTTTTTGCTGCTCTCTTTGTGGCCATTTGTTGCGAAAATTTCGCAGAGGAAAAGGAGGACATGGAGCATCTGCAGGCTTATAACCGTAAACTGCTCGAAAACATTCTGCCCGTTCACGTGGCCGAGCATTTTCTGAGCCGCGAAAAGCACCTTGACGTGAGTACACAATTATACAAACAAATAATATTTTTATACAGCTAAAGGCATTTAACTGGGTTAGCATTTTAAATAGTAAATTATATTACTTAATAAAAATATTATTTTATGTACAACAATCATAAATGGTCATTGGTTTTGGGGTCAGAAGCTCAATAAGTTAGGAACATTTCAAGATCATATTTTTGGAGATATTTAAAATGTAAAAGAAAAAAAGTATTCTCTGTTAATGTATTTTTTTCTAAAAAATAAGCTAAGATAATTTTCTAATTTCGCGATATTTCTTTTGCAAAATAACTTCATATTCATAAATTAAAATTTTTTAAATACGTCTGAATCATTAAAATCGAATTCTTTAGACTATAAAAACTTATTTGACTAATAAAGCTTTCAAAAAGTGCTGCAAAAGTGCTCTCAACAATATATTTAAATAAAATCTGGACCATTAGCATAGCCACTAAGCTGCCTTTAGGTGTATGAACACGATTTCAGACTTATAGTGGCTGTATATTCATGAGGCGTGCTGGCAAACTGTTCAACATATTAAAAAACTTTGTGGCTGTGAAATCTGCGCCAAGTGGAGGTGCCCCAGAAGCGAGGGACGCGACAAAGGACACAGATTGGAAAACGACCCAACAGGAGGGTTTAAGCGGTAATGTGGGTTAGGAGGGGCAACTGGGACTCCTGATGGCGATGCTGATGTGACCACGTGTATGCGGCCAGAAAACATTTCGCTGCACTTGCCGCAAGGCGGAGTGTCAAGGGGTTCGGGGAGGGCGAACAGTGGCAGTAAATGGGGCAAGTCTGGGGGCCTGGCAGGGCGGGGCAGTCTGACGCATTAAATGCAAATTCAACAAGCTTAGCCACATTTGATGGCCACACACACACTCTGTACAAAAGCCAATGAGCTCAGCTTGAGCCTGGCAAACAGAATCTCACATGGCAAACGTTGAATTTTGGGGTTATTCCTGGAAGGTAGACATTTAATTGATTTTGTGTTTAATAGAATAAAAGAGGGTAGGAATAGATTTAAATTCCACAAAAATAGTTCTAAGATAAGGCTTCAATCCCTTCAAAAATATCTTAAATTTACTTGAACTTCCCTATAGGACTTGTATCACGAACAGTGCGACTCGGTGTGCATTCTGTTCGCCAGCATTCCCAACTTCTCCGAGTTCTATGTGGAACTGGAGGGCAATAACGAGGGCGTTGAGTGCCTTCGTCTGCTGAACGAGATTATCGCCGACTTCGATGAGCTGCTCAGCGAGGAGCGCTTCCGGTGAGTCCCGTATATCCGTTTCCGCCTAGCCACTTTGGGGTTTGGTCCATTTCCGCTAAATGCTTCCTCTTCACCCTCTCCCACAGCTGCATTGAGAAAATCAAAAGCACGGGGGCCACCTACATGGCGGCATCCGGTCTCACGGCGAACACCTGCGACCGGGTGAACTTTAGCCATGTGACCGCCATGGCGGACTACGCCCTGCAGCTGTTCGACAAGATCGAGGAGGTCAACATGCACTCCTTTAACAACTTTCGGATGCGAATAGGTGAGGAAGCTGTGTAGCACACAACTTTTGTAGCTGGAATTTACTTGGTTCTGGTACACGGGGAAAATGTGCATACATTTTTGTGTAATTCCAATCCTTGTTTCGCATTTTTAATTACTTTATTTTCTAAAATTTTGACTTTCTTTATTTTTCCCTTTCCTTTCTATAACCTTTTTTTCAGGCATTAATATTGGTCCTGTGGTGGCCGGCGTCATTGGAGCCTGCAAGCCGCAGTACGACATCTGGGGCAATGCTGTTAATGTGGCCTCTCGAATGGATTCCACGGGTCTGGTGGATCACATCCAGGTGAGACCAAGAATCTTGATTTAATCATCAGCTAATCGTGGGCACTCAGGTGGCTTTCATGCCGCCGCTTTACTTTCACCGAAAGCGAAAGTTGTGGGCAGGAATTTCATGTTTGCGAAAGTTTGCAAATGGAGTGGGCTGCTGTAGTAGCCACGCCCACCTAATCAAGGGCAACCTGGGCTGACCACTTCAGCGCAAAAGTTTTTAGTGTCAACGAAACTTTTTCCCCAGGGAAAAAGGCACAGATGTAGGTACAAAAATACGGGATGAAGATACCTTTTACATGAGCGTGGTTCAAGTTTTGTTCGCTTACAAAAATTCTTTCAAATAGTTTGATAATACCTACTTCTTGTTACCTATAAATTTGGTATATAATTTAATAATACAAATTTAAAGAGGCCAAAAAATAAATGCTTTCTGTTCAAGGTTCAGGTATTTCAGCATGGCGATACTATCTTGAACCATTTTATATTATTTTACTTACCACAAATAATTCCCAATTTAAAAAGTAAATTCGAACCACCCTGATGCTCAAATCCAGCTACAGATACAGATACAAATGCGCATTTGATTTTATTTGTCGAGCGTCGGCGCTGTCAATAAAACGAAACAAAGGCGAAGAAAAAAAATTTGCAAGAGAAATAAATTATTAAGCGGGCAAGTTTCAGGGGACTAAGATTCGTGTGGGGAGTGCCCATGCGATTGGGGGACTCCTTCTGGATGTCCTGGGTGTTATCATGAAATATGTAGTCAAGGGTTGGGCGCGGGTGAATAAATAAAGCTGAGCCAGCTCCTTGTGCCTCCCTGCGGCAGCCATTGAACTTGTCAGTTGGAATTTATGTTATTGCTTGTTCCCTCCCACCCCATTGCATGTTTGTTCCACCTGTCCAGGTGACACAGGAGACCCAGCAGATCCTGGAGGGACGTGGCTTTGAGCTTACCTGCCGCGGCAGCGTGGACGTCAAGGGCAAGGGCTCCATGATCACCTACTTCCTCAAGGGCAAGAAGCCCATCGAAGTCAAGGAGGAGCTGGCCAAGGCCGAGGTTGAGCCACCCAAGACGCTGACGTTGAGCAAGCAGCCGGAGAAGCCAGCCAGCGATGCGGAGAAGCAACAGGATCCACTTAAGGAAGATCCGTCGGAGCAGGAAGATGACCTGCTGCCCTCGCCGGACATCGATCTCAATTCCAATATGCAGAACTTGACGGCCCAGAGAAGGAAGTCCCTCTGCCGACAGCACAACATCTCCTCCTCTTTCGGTACTACGGTGAGCAGCTCCACGGGCATCACGCCCAGCATTTCCAACAGCTCCAGTGTGGTCACCATCGGAGCACTTCCCGCAATCCTCCGAGGTGGTAATCCTGCCTCAAATCCCATGGCCACTGACAACTGCTCGGAGTGCGGGGGAGCCAGTAAATCCCTGGCAACGCCCACGGCGCCGCCAAGGACTCTGGTGGCGGAACTCAAGGATGAGATAGCCAGGGATGAGAAGAGCGGCCTGAAGGACTCCATTGAGAATCTGGAGATCCTGCTCAAGAACAACATCAGCCTATCGGATCTGAGCAACAAGCAGCAGCAGAATCTCCGCGGTGAAAGCGTGTCCACCACCACCACCCTTCGCAAGAGGGACACCATCGTAAGCTTCAATGTGACGGAGACTGTGACCACCACAGCCACTCCGTTCTCCTCCTCATCCGGCTCCTCGACCTGCTCCGCGCAGCAAAATAAGCGCCGATCGGTGACCACCATTGCGGCCAGTTGCACCACTTCCACCACGATGCGCCTTCTGTCCAACGAGAGCCAGAGTTCCACACAAACGGCGCCAGGAACGCTGGAGAGTACGGTGCCCGGCCAATCCTCCACAGAGACCGCCTCCCAAGACTGGCAGCCGCGGACGGCCACGCTGGAACCCAACCGGAGTCCCATCAAGACCTCGCAGTCGATGAGCCCCATTGGACAGCTGACCACGGAGGTGTTTGTGCTGCCAAACAGCCGGAGCATGGTGCTCATCAGCAGCAGCAGCAGCACGAATGGCGGAGGAGGATCAATGCTGGGTCTGGGTACAGCCGGCGGGGCCAGCAGCCCGAGGACAGGACTCCTTCAGGATGTCAGCACGTAAGGGATGCGCGCAGGCAACCGTGTAAATATGTACAAATCCAACCGGCTTAGTGGTAGTATTGGGAAAGGTAGAGGTAAAGGAAAAGGTAGGGCTAAAGGTAGATGTAGTGTTAGATGTGGTTATTGGTTATTGGATAGGCTTAGGTTGTATGTTAGCTTGTAGATTGATTGGGCTTGTCAGTATTCGGCACAGATGAACTTCTATAAGCTTGGAATTACTAAATTAACTTACGTTTGATTAAACATATTTGTCACAAAACGTTAAAGCTTCTCTGGCCTTAAGATAAATTTTGTAATGTTTGAAATGGATTAAAAACTTTTGGAATATACCTGACATATTCAAATATCGGTTTTGAAATAAATTTGTTAAATTCTTAATTTTCAATTTTATATATTTTGTACATTTTTCCACTTATAGAAGTGCGTTTCGTTGCCGAAACTCTTCCCCTCCCCCAATGTATGATCTCGCATTTATTGTAGCTTTACGTGTTGTTCCTCAGTTAGCGTTTCAGGGCACCAAATAAACTAAAACGTTTCCATATCACTCAGAAAAGTAAAGTACGAAAGCAAAGTGTTGCACTTCAACGGGGTACCAAAGAGCATTGAGCATTAGGCGCTAGAACTGTTAGCCATTCGATAGGTTGTAAGTGCGAGGAGGAAAAGAGGTCCTTTTTGGCAAGGAGTGTAGGTGTGTAAGGTTCCTATGTGCGTAAGTAGGTAAGCTGGCAGACAAGGCAGTAGTTTGTAAATTAAAATGGAATAAGTGTGTGCAAAGAAATCGAATTTATTTGTTTATTATAAAAGGAATACTAAAGTATTAAATGTTGAAAGGGGATTGCAATGTAAGTAACAGTCTTTAATGTCCTTAAACTCCTTGACAACTAATTTCATTTGAACATATTACTCCTCTTGAAACCCTAAACTTGAGACTATCAATACAATATTGCATTCCCCTCGAGACACTTCTAAGCCCAGCTCTTGGACAGCTTTCACTAAAATCTCATTTAAACTATATTCGATAAATAGTATATTTCCCTGCTGTCCTCGACTGGTGTTTTCATCACCCAAATCAGAGATCTGTCAATTCAAGTCTGTTGAACACAAAGAGCAACAAGAAATCTATATCCAAACGTTGCACAAATGATATTTTCCAAGGCCTAAGGTTTAATATTAAATGAGTATCAAATACAAATAACGTTAAATGTTAAAGCAGCATCGTTTATGTGTAACGTTAAATGTGTTTCAATGTCTGTATGTCTCAATGTTGCTGAAAGCATCATTACTATAAATATATAAATATAATTATAAAATATAAATGGATGCAGTATATATAAATTATGCGTAAAACCAAAGAAAAACAAACAAAATTCTCGCTGTGATTTCTATGAAGAAAACGTAAGGATGCATAAATTATTTTATAACCTTTTGTTACTTAGTTTTAACTCGCAAATTTTACGAAAGCCTCTCGGCCGCCACCTTTTGCATACGCCTACAGCTACGAACTATGATTTAACTGAGTGCGAAGTATATCCTAAATATGTATAGTTTATAATTAAGTGTATCTATATATCCGACTCGATGTTGAATAGCTTTGATGTTCAGTTTGAAGTTGAAGGTTAGGCAAACCAAGCCTAAGCAACCCCCCGTCAAAATAAGTGTTTCATTGTCAAGCGAAAGAAATATAAAACAAAATGTGTTAATAAATGGCGCTATTAATTTTGAAACTCTAGAGTCTACACATTTATTTATTAGATCAAATCAATAGCATCGTAGTTGTTACTATATATGGTATATTTACAGCACTCCTACTGAGGGCCCTCACAGCTTTCTGGCCCGACGCCACAGGCAATAGTAGCCCAGTAGATGGAAGCCAAAGAATAACCCCACCATGGCCAGTATATTCCGGTAGAGATTGCTCTCGTTGAAGCTGTACTTGTCCAGCACATCCTGGCCGGTGTGGAAGCAGGGCAGGTCTGCGCTCTCCTGGAAGCAGGCTGCAAACATACCAGATATTAAGTTCAAGTAAATAACAGGATTTTCCCAGAACTCACTAATATTCTGCACTCCGGACCATTGAGCTATGGTCATGGCCTCATTGGCGTACAGCATCCAGGAGAGAAATTGCGTCCACCAAAAGGCCACGGGTAGGGAGCTGTAAGTTAAAGGGAATCCTTTTCATCGAGGACCTAAAAATTAACCGTATAGGAAAACTCACTTCACTTGAATGAAAATACCAGAGGTTATCATAAATATATAATCCAGGGGCACCAGGTAAGCCATTGCCAGGGGAACCGAATTGAAGGCTGTGGAGAAGAAGCAACCGCAGGCGGTGGCCACATTCATTACCAGCACCACACAGATGGCAGTCACTCCAAAGGCATAAAATGTGGACCTCAGGCCCGTCAGCCAATAGCAGATGATGACGAACAAAAAAGGCTCAATTATCATTCCAGGTAGCTGAAGTTTGATAATTTAAAAGAGGTAAAATTATTTAGTTAGGAACTCTTGTTGTAATTCAAATAAGAAAAATAAATATTTAATTATAGCGAAATTAGAACACCTGCGCGTGTTATATCTTAGTCTTCTGTTAAGATAACTCTTCTTCCCCTAAAGTTCAGTGGTCCCCAAAATTTCTTGGATTAAAAAATAGTAAAGTTCTAGATAAAATGGATAGCTGCGGAATGCTCTTATCAAAATGACAAAAGAGTTCTTCTGTTTCAAACATAATTATGTTGGTTTAGACCGTAAAATCTAGAAAATCCTCTCCTCATAAATACATAAAATATACTTATAACAAAAACTATCACTCACCATTGCCAAAATATTGGCGGTATAATATTGCCCCGTTGAATACAGTCCCGAGCGAGTTTCCCTCATGAACAGCGGGAATCCCTGGGGAAACAGATTCAGCACAGAGTACATCGGGTGGTAGGTGTTCTCCGATATCATTATAAACAGTGCTCCCTGCACCGCCTGCACTCCCAGCTGCGATGGCTCCGTGGTGCCGGCAAAGCAGGCGCCTATGATAAAAGCCATGGCAATCTTCTGTATAAATCGCATCCACTGTATGGTGGGATCCCTAAGCAGTGTCAGCGATGCCCTCAGCCAGACCACATGGAACCGCTTGTACCAGGGCACGCCCCTGAAAGACTCCACCTCCGTGTCGAAGGGAAAATTCCCGGACTGTGCCATGTGGATCTCCAGATTCACCAGCATATCCCGCTGCTTGGCCGCTGAACTGACAGCAAACTGATCGCACAAATGCTGGGCAGATCGCTGCGAGGCCTGCTCATAGCCCGGATCGGTGGCCAGGACTCCGATGAGAAAGTCCGCTGGGTTGTAAGCCTCCGGACAATAGTACCCATGATTGGCAAAGAAGCTCAAAGCATGCTGGGGTGATCCCGTGAAGGCCACCCGTCCATCGGCCAGAAGCATCACGTTGTTGAAGTTGTCGAAGAGCTGCGAGCTGGGCTGGTGGATGGTGCACAGGATGGTGGTGCCCTTCTGGGCCAATTCGTACAGCGTGGCCACCAGCTGCTGCGCACTGAAGGAGTCCAGACCCGTGGTGGGTTCATCGCAGAATAGGATCACCGGATTGTTTAGTAGCTCCACGGCAAAGGCGAGTCTTTTGCGTTCTCCTCCGGAGAGAACCTTCTTGTCATCGCCGCTGCCAATTCGGGTCTGGGCAGCGGAGAGAAGACCGGTCCGCTCCAGCAACTCATTAATGATGAGGCGACGCTCCTCCTTGGACACCCGCCGATCCAAACGGAGATGGGCCTGGGATGGGTGAAAGTGGAATTTAATAATGTAGAAACTAATGGGTAATCTGGCTAAAATCTTTTAAGATTTCTCAAAAAGCATAAGACCCTTGTTAGTGATATGCAAAGTACACAACTCACCATAAAGTTAAGATGCTCCAGCACCGTCAGCGATCCAATGAAGAGATCATCTTGGTAGACGTAACCGCTGATGCGGTGCATGAAGGGCCCGATGCGCCGACCGTTAATCAGAATGTCGCCTTGAACCACAGTCCCGGCTGCATCCCAGATTCCAATGCAAATGGAGCGGATCGTGGCGAGATAATGAGATAATGGTAAATGGATAAGCTATCTTATCGGAAACTACTAGATACTATAACGCGCCACTTACCGGGTTGTCGAAAGGCCAAAGTCGACATAAGTGTTGTTTTCCCGGAGCCACTGTGAATGGGAGATGAGATGTGGTTTATGAAAAGCATCTCCAGAGGAATCTTATCGCTCTACTTGATAAACACAAGTGTCAAACATCTTGACATACTAGTTGGCACATTTTCGGGCATCATGTTCTTTTTCACTCGACTGAACTCTGCTGCCACTGCCACGGGGGGATATATCGATTTCTTGGCCGGCTTACCTCGAGCCCATTAGAGCCATCAGAGTGCCCGGTTGAATGGCCCCCGTCGAGTTGTTGATGATCCGCTTCATCCGCTGCCCGGAGCCGCCCACATTGGTGTACACGCAGAGATCCCGCCAGACCAGAGTGGCACCCTGCTCCGTGGGCGACCACTTGCTGTAGCTCCTCAAGGGTAGACTCCTCTCCGAACTGTTCCTTTTCGATAGCTTGGGAGTGCTGTCCAGGCTGGGCACCTCGATGGTGGCACCCACAGGCCCCACCAACTGCAGCTCGTGCTGTTCCAGGGGCTGCGGTGCTGCCTCCACATCGATCAGCTTGCTCTCAGAGTCCGACATTGTGTCTGGGCTTATCCTATGTTTAAGGGACTAAGTTTTGGGGACCGTTTCTCGAACCGAAGCGTGCCGCTGATGGGCACCGACTAACCAAGAGCGGAAACGGCTGAGAAGTTGCGGGCAGGCAAGCTGACAGTAAGATAGGCAGATACAGTAAGCTTTCGGTATAGAGAACAGTAACGTTATGAATTGCCATAATATAAAGCCTTCTTTTATAACTTTTATATACCATCTTTGATGTTATTTAATATTAAGTTATTCCACAGAATTACAAATATATAAAATCTTTCCAACTTAGCTTAAACTTTAACTATATTTTATAGTTTCTCATACTTCCCCCTATACCCTGAGCGTACTGTACTGCTCTGCTCTCAGCAATGCAAATAAAGCTTAGGAGACTGCAGGGCCATCTCGGGGGTCTGCCAGGTGAGAGGAAAGCAGCTCAATCTTTAGGGTGCCCCTGGCAGCCAGCGCATTCGATCGTCTTGCAGTTTACCGACCGCTTGGGAAGCAGCGGACTTAGGTAGCGGCTCCAATTACCATTTGCCATGGCCAACGTGCAGTGGGTGCAGCAGGAGCAGGAGGAGGTACTCCAGGCCAAGCCACCGGGAAGCCCCGCAGCGCCACAGACTACCCAGCCAGGGCAGCCAACGGGAAAACCGCCGAGCGCTTGGAGCGCCGTCGGATGGAAACTCCAACATATTTAATTCTCGTCTCTGTTTTGCTCGTAGCATTCGCAGGGAATTCGCACAAAGAGAACAGAGAAATTGATTCAGAAATAAAAGTCAGCTAAGCAAGAGTAATTCTGCCACCTGGAAAAAGGCGCAATAAATTCCACAAAGAAAGTATCTGATATAACAATTTAATCATCCATTTCTAATTAAATGTATTTTAACAAAATGCTGAAAAATATTCACAAATTGTTTAACTATTTACTAGTTTCTGTCTAATAAAGGTGTCATAAAAATAAAAGATGTTAAAAGGTTAGAAATCCTTAGAAATTTATTTTTTATTTCTTGTAGTTGGCTAATTTTTGGTTTTAGTAACTGATGTATTTTTGTGCCACATTAAACCTCCCTATATTATATAATATATGTTTGCCTTTTTCTTGTTAAATTGATTAGTGTTTATATCTATATTAAGAGCCGAATTTAAAATAAGAAATTCTGTAGAATTTGGTTCTTATAGACTTAAACCCTTTGTTTTTTTATTTATTGCTAATATTATTTAAATATTATCCCATAATTATGCACTACCTTATATTATCCGGAGTGAGCCATAAATATGGTATACCTTTGGGCTGCCTGAGTTTCAGAAAGATTCACGATAACGATAGCTGGCTTTAAATATAAATAACTTTATCTTTATGGCAAAGGCTTGCTCAATTCCATTAATTTCTTTGTTTAGTAAATTACAATATACACAAAGACCTGGCCATATCTTTTTGTAACATATAAAAGTAAAGCTGAAAATAAGGGAAATATAATTTTTATAAATTATTTCCCAGCTCATGAACCTTCTCACTTAAATAAATGAAAGTCATCGAAATCTGAGCTAAATAGAAATACCAACCAGCTGATTGGAAAATCCAGGTGCTCAGTTGAATAAATAAAAAACGATAACGATTAAAGTCACAGCAATTGAAGGCAATCGAGAGACGCAGTATCAGCTTTAGTGACTGATAAGCCGACTTTGAGTGGACTGAGGCTGCCCTTTC
This sequence comes from Drosophila nikananu, assembly GCA_008042635.1. Taxonomy (NCBI): domain Eukaryota; kingdom Metazoa; phylum Arthropoda; class Insecta; order Diptera; family Drosophilidae; genus Drosophila; species Drosophila nikananu. Next base: position 126,054 of record VNJV01007177.1, read on the forward strand.
AGCTCTCAGTTGCCGGCTAACAATTCAGCGGATAAGTCGCATCCCCGCAATTGAAATAAATATTTTTGTTTTTAATTTTTATCAGTTCAAACAGAGTGCAATGAATTAAAATTTAATAAACAAACAACGTGCAACAAGGCAGCTAAAAACAAAAGCGAGCATAAAACATACGATTTTATTGGGAAGCCAATAAATCAGTGCATTTATTAAAAGTCCATATCGCTCTTTAACTGGCCTCCTGAAACAGTTATCACGTCAAATGGTAGGCAGTGGTGTAAATCTAAAGTTAATTAGTCTATAATTTAACTTCATGGTAGAGATTCGATAAGAAATTTAGGAAATCCCATAAAATACAGCCAGACGCTAGGTAAAATTAAGCCAAACGCCTTCCCACGTGTGCTAATTAAGGCAATTATTTAATAGGTTTTCTGCTTTATAAACTAAGACGTTATCGTGGTATATGTCTATACATAGATAAAGCTAATCTTGGAAGCAGTCTGAGATTAATGACACTCTGCAGTAAAGATATACCTCTTGAAACGTAATCTCTTCAGAAATTTGCAACGCATACCCTCGAAGGTTAATTGAATTGTAATGTAAATATAAGAATATCAACCTTTTGATAAGAGCACTTGCACTTCAAACCAGAAATTCCAATTTTAAATTAGGTAATAAACTGAAGAACCTAATCTAGTGACTAATTGGTTAAACAGACTGACAGAGATTAACTTACTTTAAGGGGATATATTAAGTAATAAACTAGTTTTGATTGATATATTCTCATTTTGATTGACAGAGAATACCCCAAAGTTAGAGTAGAATTATAACATCTAGTCTGTTGACAAAATTACCTTACTTCTGATGCAAATATTTAGAAAGTAATCTCCTGATAGGAGCTGCCTGTTTACAGATGCTAAGATAGACTTGGAAAAGCAAAACAAACCGTCACAGATTATTCAGTTTTCCATGCAGTTGCCAGTTGCTAGGGTAAACATATACTGAAAACCTTAATCTAATGACAAATTTGCAACAAATTGTCAGAGGTTAATTGAATTGTAATGCAAATTGTATAGTACATATTTATATGCACTTGCATGTTTCAATTCAGATTTGAAAGAAAAACAAGTGGAAAGTAAACCCAAGCACACAAAGATTAATTGTATTGTCATGCTAATATTCACGTCACAGCTAATCTAATGATAATACCTCTGCCCAATTGGCGGTTAAAATTCAAATTCTGAAAGCTGAGCAGCATAAAAGCTTTCCCAACCCTTAGAAAAACGATAGTTTTCAGCGTCGGAGAGAACGCAGAGTTTGCGCAGAGTAAAAATGAGCGGCGCTGAGGTGAGTGGCGTTTATTGAGTCTTTTGTGTTTGTGTTTCGGAACGCGGCTAAATTTATATCACAACACCAAGTTCAGAATGCCGGCTGACAGTGACAAAATAACACAAAAAAACCTAATAGTTCTAATGGAATTAGTTCAAACTCCAACTAATCGAAAAGAATTCACTTAAATTGGTCAGACGCGATTCGCTGACAGATTACGTATACTTCTATAACGCGAAGAGCAAACACAAAAGAATAAAAAATTGAGGAAACATGCTCTAAGTAACCTTGAAATCAGCAGTGGTGGTGGCTTCAGCATGCGGCAATATGTTTGTTTACCTTGCTGATATTTTCTGTTTTTCGTTTTTTACTCATTCCCCTGAAATGCAGAGTGTAGTTGTTCAAGAAATATTCAAAATCCTAACTTAAGTGTAACTCGAGTAACAGTCCCATCTAACGAATTGTTTACAATTCATAATAAAAGCTTGTCAACATGTGTCGCAAAAAGTGTTAGCCAGCGAAGTGACTGCTGGATGCTCTCACGTTACACTTTTGTTATTAATTAATGCAGAAATCGTTATCAACAGCTGATTATGCAAATTTTTACTATGTGCATTTTCTAGGAAAAATAACTAAGGAATTTGAGAATGTCAACCAACTTCAACATTAATTTTTTAACACGAATTCTGGTCTTAAAAGCACTTGTAAATTAAAGCTAAAGTTGTATTAGCACAACCTGAGTTAAAGATGGTTTTTAAAATTATGGTGTTTCCAGTTAATAATTTATTTCACACTTGTTGCGTCAGGTTACTAGATTTTCATATATAATAAAACCGTTTCAAATGAATTAAGTAAAGATATGGTCGATAATAAATAAATATTATATAAAAGAGACTGTTCTTGATGCTTCGGTGGTTTCTTATACATATATTTATTATGAGAAAATCCCTGAACATTAAAAATGTATTCATAAAAAATATATCGGACCCTAAAACCCTTTTAAAAACACTAAAGCAACCCTTGTAAGAGCATAAGTTCAGCTTCACCAAAAACAAGTTTCAAATGCTGGGATTATTCGCTCTCTCTCCCTTTGGAAACGTTGTCATTGCCAACATCAAAATTAACCGTAAATGGAAGATGTGTCAGAAAAGCTTACATACTTTCAGGCACCGGCCGGAAACGCGGCGCCGCGACGCCACAGTCAGATCAGCCAGATCAGTGAGAATAGCGAGAATAGCACCGGAGGGGATGTCCAGGTGCAGCGGGAAAGCTCAGTGCCGCGCACCGCCTGCCAGTGGGTGTGGCACGTGGTGACATCGATCTCCGTGGAGCCCACCATGTTCCTGTACATGTTCGCCTTCATGATCACCTCGGTGGTGGAGCAGAACTTCTACCTGTACAAGTCGTGCCGCGTGAACAACAACTTCACGGAGGAGGTCTGCCGCAATCTCAACCGGCCGGAGAACAAGGATTTCAAGGATCAGTCGCTGCAGACCAATGCGTGGTTTCTGCAGTGGAACGACATTTCGGCTCACATCTTTCCCATTTTGTTGGCCCTGTTTCTGGGCTCTTTTTCGGATCGTCGCGGCAGGAAGTTCCCCCTGCTCATGGGCCTGGTGGGGAAGTTCATCTACTCCTCTATGGTGGTGGTCAATGCCAGGATGCCCACGTGGCCCGTGGAGAACATTATCTTCTCGGCAACTCTGCCATCGGCGTTAACGGGCGCCGATGTGGCCATCTTTGCGTCGTGCTTTGCCTACATCTCGGACATCTCAACGGTGCAGCAGCGCACCATCCGTGTGACTATCCTGGATGTGGTGTATCTCACGGCCATGCCCACAGGTGTTGCTTTGGGTTCGCACCTGTTTTACAATGTCTTCGATCAGTCGTACGCGGACATGTTCACGGTGAATGCTTCCCTGCTCGCAATGGCCATAATTTACACTCTTTTTGCCCTGAAGGTGAGTTGGCTATCTATCTACTTTATATACTTTAAAATGTATAACTAAATTCAATATCTATATTTATTTTTATACATCCCATGAATTTCCTTCTCCTACTTCCAGTGGCAAACCACCCCGAGGCAGCGTTCGCTGCGGGAGCTTGGCTGGTGTGGCTTTTGGGGCGACTTCTTTGACAAGCAGCACGTAAAAGACTCTTTCGCGGTGTTGGTGAAGCCACGCAGGGCCCATAGGAGGAGCTTCCTCATTATCCTGCTCATCAGCATGACCCTGTACACATTCCAGCGGGACGAGGGCAGCTACCTGTACATGTATACCCTGGACAAATTCAACTGGGAGGTTAGCTCCTACAGCAGCTTCAAGACCTTCAAGTCGACGGCCTATGTGATTGCCATGCTGCTGGGAGTGCCGCTGATGAACAAGGTTTTAAAGTGGAGGGATACGGTGAGTTCTAGTCGTAGAAATTGTTACTTGTTTATTTTTAACTTCTATATATTTCTAAATATTGAATTCATAACCTCTAGATCATCATCTTCATCGGAGCCTGGGCTCACTCGATAGCCCGTCTGTTCTTTTACTTTGCCAGCAACACGGATCTCCTCTATGCCGGTGCCGTGGTCTGCAGTCTGGGCCCTATAGTGGGTCCCATTATCCGGGCCATGACCTCCAAGATAGTGCCCACATCGGAGCGTGGCAAGGTATTTGCCCTGCTCTCCGTTTGCGACAATGCAGTGCCCTTCATCAGCGGCGTTTGCTACTCTCAACTTTATCGCGCCACCAAAGATACGAATTATGGAGGTAGCGTCTTCCTGCTGACCATTGCCACCCAGATGACTGTCTTTCTGCTTATACTGTAAGTGATTTAACTTTATTTAACTTTATTTTATTTTGAATTTTACTTAATTTGTATTAAATTAGCTGTATTCATATTGTGCTGGGCAAAAACTCACTGGCCGTGCCTGAGATTCCGGAGAAGGAGAGCGGCCTTATTGCCAAAAAGGAGGAGCTGCCGCCCAATACCGAAGAGGCGGAGAGATATTAATTAGATTTTGCATTTAGCCTTAAAATGTTCCTTAAAAAAGACATGGAGCCTGTGCAAGGGCAACTATTTGTAAACAAACAAAACGTCACAATATATTATCAATATTATTATATGTATGGCGTTTGTGTCATGATCTTTTTTATATTATTATTTTTTTTCTTTTATTTTTATATGTACTTTAATAAATAATATATCAGTTTACACAGATTTGTTACAATTGACTTGGTGGTCATAATTTATTTTACAAAAATAAAATTCCCTTCAAGGAAACTCTCTATTTCTTTACAATTTAATTACATAAATTTCCAGTTTCAAAAATATAACAAATCGAATTAGACTGCCTGGCAGTAGGCCTCCCAAATCACTTGTTCTTGGAGAGGGTGCGCTGCTTCTCCGCATGCTCCACCACCTGCTCGTCCACGAAGAGACCCTTCCTCCGCCGGACACTGTCCATGTAGAGCTTGGCCCTGTTGGCCGAGTCCGCCTTCTCGCCGAAGTGCATCAGCTCCTCCTCGGTGGTGGGCAGCCAGAAGGGATCGATGTCGATCACCTGTACAAAAAAAATAAAATAAAACAAAAATGTGAGCATAAGCGTGTGGTGAATGGCCTTCCGGGAAATCATTTAAGCACTTGAGACGGCACAAAAGGACGAGGCGTCGCTGCGTCTATGCGCCTGCGCCTGCGCCTCGCACGGGATTGAATTTGGATTTGGATTTTTGTTGGGCTCTTGGGCTCTTGGGCTGTGTGGATTTTACGACGCAGCCCTTTGTCCCTTTGCCAGGGAAAGCGTGCATTTTCACATCTCCATTGTTTGGGCTCGAGAGGCTGCTGCGACAAAGGACTCGTCGCTTAATGACTTTCAAAGGACGCAGGGACACGCACATTGCGCGTTACGTGATAAGGCAGGCGCGCCAGGATACGTAGAATCCTCAATGGCGTGAAGAGCGTACCATTCCCTCAGCTTGATTGATGATTGCCTCCTGCGAGGCGAACCACTTGAGAATCTATGGTGTGAGATCTGCATTGTTTTCTCTTCCTTTTTTTCCTGGCAAGGACTCGACGAGTCTCCGCGGGCGGGTGTCGAGCTGTTCACAGGAAAACCCAAACCCAGTGAGCTCTCCACCCTACCAGGACTCGATTGGTATACCTCCTGGCTTCCCTCATCAATGACTGAGAGACGAGAGCTTGCCCGAAAACTGATTGAGACGCTGAGGCGGCAATGGCCTTTTGCCAGCCAGGGAAACTTTATACTGCACCGCAAATAAAAAATCATAAGCAATTTATTCTCTATTAAGTTCAGAAAATATAGTATTTCTGGGTAATAAAACATCCTATATTTGCTTTGGTTAAAGTTATAATAACTTTTCGAGATTTCCTTTTTTAAATAAATCAAAAACCTCACTAGGGTCTGTAGATTTCATACAACTTAAATAGGTTAAGTTATCCTTATAATATTATGACATATAAATATGGTTTCATCATACTTAGAATTCTGATCAGTGTATGTTCTGGGCCATCTGTTCGCACTACGCTAAACTGCGGGCCCTCGAACATCTCTTCGCAATCCCATGTAGATCATTATCGGGCACAAAGTTTCGCTTGTTTAACAACAACCAACAACGCCAAGTGGGGGGATGGGATCGAAGGGAAAGGCAGAACTATAGGGAGCCACCGAGCAGTAGTCCTCGACATGGTGAGGCCAGGCAATCCCAGTTTCGCAGTCCGCAATCCCTGTCACAACACAGAACACACGATCTTTCTCTCCTCCTGGTTACTGAGCTCTTGCCATCCTTTTTGCAAATGGTTCTGCGCATGCGCAGCAGCATCCCATCCTTATGGTCTTATCCCCCATCCACAAATCTCGAACAGAAAACGGAGGAGACCCTGAGGCAGCTGAAGTGCTCCAGAAGTGCGCAGAACTTGCGTCTGAGCCGGGCCAGACAAATGAGCAGCCAGCCAGCAGCAGGCAGATGAGTGCACTGCCAAAAAGCATCGTGAATGGTATGGATATTTGATAGTTTTTTAAGCAAATTAGTGGGAAGATATTACACAGAAAATGTGCTAAATAAATTAACCAAAACAAGCCTGACTTTTGTAGAACATAAACAAAAGGATTTCGTGTAAAGCATTTCGTTTTTTAACTATTTTTAAAAATAATAGTAATAAATTGTAATAAAATTAAGAAAGAAAGCTAAATTTAGGAAACCGAAATTTGTATACCCTTGCAATTTGACCTCTTTTATGAAAATAGTTCATAACTTCATAAGCGAAAAATTCATTAATTCCTTTTCGGAAAGCTTTTCAATGCTTATTAAAAATCTGCATACTAAGTATGAATTTTTAAACAATTTTACCGATGCATAAAATTTTTAACAATTTGTAAACAAATATTTTGTTCGATATTATATCAAGTATGAATTCATGTCTTGACAGATATCAAATATATAATAATATATATATATATATATATATATATAATATATATGACCTTTGGGAATCACTGGCTATTAGGGCAACCCATGATCTAAAAATACATTAAATATACCCATTTTAAAATTAATATTTATCGATATTATTATATTAAATTCTTGGACAAATCGAAGCCTAGTATAATAGTGACAGCTAATCCAAAACTGCATCAATTTCAATTCCGAAATCTTTTTTGGGCGAGTTTTCATTAGATTTATAATATTAACCTGCATACAAATAAAATACATTTTTTTTGATAATTTTTGAACATTTAGTACATTTTTTCGCTACCGGGCATGGCTAAATCAACTCGTCTGTTGATGCTGCTTAAGAATATATGTGACTTATAGGGTCTAATATGACCCCTTAACTACTTTTTAAGCATCTAATCAATATGATAAGGGTATAAAAAACAATTTATTAATAATAATTAATAATCCTGTTAAAGCACTCAATATCATTCCTTGCTAACCTTTTTGCCAGTGTTTTTCTGTATGCACACCCCGCCAGGAAGGTGGTTATCCACACTAATGCAGCACCACGCTCCAGATTACCGCCAAGCCAAAGGCTACTCCGCCACCACTCCCGCTGCACCGCCACCTTCACCTCCGAAATTCTCTCCTCCCATCTCGAGAGGTAAAGAATATTAAGAAAAATATTGAAGCAACCGCGAAAACCAAAACAGAAATGCAAAAGCAAACGACGTGACATCAACATACACTCACACATGCTGTGGCTCAGTTTCGAGTATACTCGTACTATAGTGTGCCATGCCAGGGTATATCGCTCTGTATCTCCATCTCTCTGGGCACACACGTGTTCCGTATCTGTGTGTGCTTATGAGTGGGGTACCTGGGTGTGCGTGTGTCTGTGTTTACCTGTCCGACCGCGCGCGGTTTGTATGCAGGTAATTTACGCGGCAGCTACCGAAATACGCTGCCTGTCCGTCTGTAGGTCCCCGTGTCCGTCCGCGACCAAAGACCAAGTTGAGATTATTATCGCGCGCCAGAAACTGGCTGGAAAGACTGCTGTGAAAGAGACCGGGCCCAGAGAATAACTCGATTCCGAGTCGAGTCGACTTTTATACGAGTGAAGACTGGGGGTCTGGACTGTTAAGAGCGTTCTCCGGCGAACGGACAGCGGACAACGGACAGCGGCCAGCGATGAGCGTCATTTTGACAGCCAGCGAGCGGACAATGCAAACCACGTTCCACTTAAGACCAACAGAAACAACAAAAACAAAGGTGAGGAGTTTGGGAAGGAGTTAGGCAGCAGTGGCCTTTTGGCCACTTGGATAAACACTTGCCCCGGCATGGCTATATCCCAGAACAGATAGACTAAATACTACTTATTAAATTATTACAAAGAGAAGGTAGATTTAGGAATTTAAGGCTTTTTTTTTTTAGCTTGATTTAAGGTTGAATTTGGATTACATTTAATACAAATTTAAATTATTTTCATCCACAGGAAGTACTCCCCTATTTTCTCCTTGTGCACCTCTGTGTTTGTTTGTGTTTATTCGCACCAGGCAGACTTTAGGGCACTGCCGTGCAATCCTCCTTCCCTTGGCTCGAACAGCACACCGCTTCTCCGATTGAATAACCTCCAACTCAGCCCCCAACCCCCAACGCTCCTTCCACCGCTGAAACGGACTGTCTCCAGCGCAGTAGACTTTCCCTTAGGTGGGGGTCGGGGCAGGGTCTTGTGGCAGGTATACAAAACGAGTTATCAGATTATTTGTTATTTGTCTTGGTTCTCTGCTCACATTTTGTTGTGGCCCGGGTCTGTTATGCTTTTGAAGTAGTTCCAGAACCGAGGTCTTGCATGCAAAGCGCGACAAGCCTCAGGAATAACAGCAACAACAACCAGAGGCAAATCATATGCAACCAGCTCCAACTCCAAAGCCAACTCCACTGCAGACCAAATAAAAAGCGGAGGAGAGCACAGCACAGGCCGAAAGTAAGACCAGTAGCCAAAGTTTTTATGTTATTTTACTTTATATTTTGTTTTTCTCTCTCTCTCTCTTATTTTTTGGTGGGCTGCTGGTCTTGACCCTCTTCCTGTCCCCTGCACACACACGTAATCATAATAACAATCTTCAGGTTCATCAAGTGGCCAGCAGAGGAGATGGGACTTTGGGAGGATGGGAAGTGCAGCAGCCGTCGGAGGATTGAAGCTGGAGCACGGAGCACGCAGCTCAGATGGATGGATGGAGGGAAAAAAAAAACAAAAGGAAGCACAAAATTAAATAATAACAAAAGCGCGCAAGACAGTAGCCAGCACAGAAAAAGAGATATTTGACGGTTAGACAGTGTCAGTCATGGGCATGAGGCAGCCATGAAAGGGATTTAAAAACGTTGAAAAATAATATAATGCTTTGTGGCCAACATTTTAAACATAGAATTTTGAAGAAAATCCAAATAAGATCTTAAAAATATGGAATTATACGATAAATAAGGCTAGATCAACTCAGGTGTTGATGCTGATCAAGAATATATAGGTATTATTTAAGGGGTTGGAGAAGACTCCTTCACTACCTTGTAAGCTTTTGACTGAAATTATAATACCCTGTAATGGGGTAAAGATTTGAAAAATAAAATACTCTTTAATAGAAACTTATAAAACTAATAAAAAGTTCTTAAGAAGTAAAAACTGAGGTACAAAGGTCTGTGTGAATTTTATTTATTTAACAAAGTAAAGTATTTTGGCATAATTTAGAGTATTTATGGGGACTTATGAAAAACCCGGGCTATTTAATAGTTAGGGATTTTTATAATATAATTTTACAAATGTCAAAACACAGCGTTAATTTAACATAAGTTTAAGAAAATGAATTCATTCTAATTAATAACAAAATTTAGTTTTCCTTTCTCTCCAAGAAATGAAAGAGTTGTATTTAATTTTTTCCCTATGACACGCACTGTCCCAGTCTAGTGACTGCTCTGTCTTAATGCCGGCTACGTGAAGTGAAAACCCCAAAGGCAATGGCCACAAAAATTATGATATATGAAAACGGAAAATTAGTTTTTATTCTTTTGGGTTTATGTTTCATGCGGCTTGCAGCTTGCAGCTACCAACTTGCATCTTCCATCTTGCAGCAGCTCTCCAAGCTAAAAGGTCATCCGCGGAGATGATTTCTTGCGGCTGTTGATCTGCCGATGATGCAGAGATGCTTAACGAACTTATTGTGGGCCATGATGTGGCAAGAAATCGGAATGGCTTTTTGGGAACGTTAACTCTGGACCCCCCTCTCTCTCCTTCACCCTCTCTGTGTTAACCCAACCCACCGCTGGGCCCTTTTCCCGTTTTCTTTCTCCCCAACCAGAAGTTGGCCACTCGAGTGAAGTTGACGCCTTCGTTGTTATTATGGGCACGTGACAACTGCGCCCACGGCTGAGAGCCCTGCCCACTCACCTGGCAGGTAAGGTCCAGAAAAAAAAAACAACAAAGTTAAAAGGTGACGGGGGGAAAAGGTGCAAAGGAGGGGGCGGCAGCAGAGGAGGCCACTGGCCACCACATATGTATGTGGGCGTGGACGGAAAGTGCTGAAAAACCAAGCGTTTTAATTGCTCGAGCGAAAGGTAAGCTGAAATCCTAATTGTTTTCGCTTCACCTTCGCCCAGAATATTGATGGAAATTGTAATCGAATATCTTTCAGATACTTTTCCACTTGTGCCGGCTAAACTAGTTTCCGTTAAGATTTCCACACACAGATTAAAGCTAACCGATATTGACTCGTTACAGAGAGAATAAAATTTAATTGTCTGTTTGTTCAAAAAAAAGTAAAACATTTTAAACGAGCTTTAACGGATAATACAAGTTTTTTGAGGTTTTATTTTTTCAATTGAAACTTTACTCTCATTTCTTTCTCTGTTAATTGAATTGCCCCTTTAGTTGTACCTCCCGCTTTTCCACTATTCCTGCTGTCTGGCGCTGGAAATGCGTAAGAAATTACACGAAGCAACAACATCTTCGAAGCCGGCAAAACTTGAGCTGAGAAATAGAAAATCGCCGGAAGTCATTATACAAAAACTTGTTGTTATCGATTGGTTGTGCGATATGCACTAATACTATTTCAAATACATAGATGGAAGCACAAATACCAAAGCAAAATGTACGCACATTGAAAATAAGTTGTACAGGCGATTAAAAAATATTAATTTCAATAAGAAATTTCCATCTTTTATGGAGTTATTAAATGGAAAGGTTCCGTAATAATATTTACAACTCCCTTGATATAAACGCTTATTAAGTCTCATTCATACTTATTTCATTTCTTTTTATTTTACAATTCCCCGCTTTACTTAGTTTTATGTTTGAAATGGACATTTTTCAGTGGCTTCAGGCAAATCTCTTAGCTTAAATCCCCACTTTTGTGGGCTAAGTCATTTTATTAATATTTTATGTTGAGATTAGCTCATCTGATGATCTTGCCCCTTCCGTTGGTCATTGGCCAAGCAACCAAATGGCCAAAAATCCCAAGGAAAAGCCATCAACTTGGCTGTTAATTGTGGCCCACGACAAGGTCAGAAAGGCGGATGGTGAAAGGAGAAGGAGCGGAGAGACTGGCCAAGAGGGAGGAAGAGAAGTCTGGTCTGGGGCTTTGGGTTACCCCGAATGGCACACAGCTGCAGCCTCAAATGGACCATATAACTTTCAGTCCAACTGTTGCCAACGAATTTGCTGCCTCTAGTGCTGCTGCTGTTGCCATGTTGCTGCTGCCAGTTGCTGCGGCCTGTTGCCTGTTGCCAAGTTGCCACTACTGCTGCTGCCTGTGGTTTAGCTTATAAGACTTCAACAGAAGGTAACAGAAGGCCTGAGCGCAGCGTAAGCTGAGATTTCTATTGACCACAGACAGTCGGCGATAATCTTGTGGAGAAAGAGCGATACACTGGGAGAATGTGAATTAAAGAAGACTAATTGGATCTAAGATTTTCATCTTTGAAAAATAAAAGAAGCTAGGAAAATCTTAAAAAATAGTAACGAATAGTTTCAATGATGTTAAAGCGTGTGTACATTTCCTTGTTACATCTTTCATACCTTTCTGTAAAAATGGAATTTATTTAAGGATATTACTATTATTCATATTATTCTCCGTGTACATTGTGCTGAGGAGTGAGGGTAGCTACAGTGAGGCACGCACATGGCATATGGTCCGACAGGCGCTGCACTTGTGCCCCAGCACTAGCAACAGCTGCTGCAGCAATCTGTGCTGGGATACAGTACGACCTCAATAACTACCTTTGACAACTACCTGTTGAACACCAAAATCACATTTATGATCCTGATTAGGTAATAAGGTATTTAAAGAAGATCTCTTCCAAGATGTACCATTTCTTCACCCACTTTCGATCGATTTTTTCTTAGTTATAAAGCCTTACAATTAGCAAATTCAAACTTTACAGTACAGTAGTAACTCACCTCCCAGTGGCTGAACATGAGCTGGGGACAGGCCAGGCCAGATGTCTGCTTTCGCATCTCCTGGGCAAAGTTGAACGACTCGATCACTGGCAGCAGACAGGTGACCGCGAAGTTGCCGCTGCCCTGGGTCAAATCTCCGGAGAGGATTTTGCCATGCCGCCGGCCAATTACCGCGTACATTTTACCTGCAAATGATAGAGATACGTTTCTTTGATCAGCTGTTACTATTCGTCTTTAGCTAGAAATCAAATTGGAAAAGGGAAGAAAGGGAAACCTCCACTAACAATGGCCGCCTTTCAGTTGGAGTTCTCAGTTTCTGCTTAATGCTTCTATATAGCCTTTTATTATTGTTGTTGTTGTCGATGGTGTTGGTGGTGGTGGTGGCTGGTGCCGGTGCTGGTGCTCGTCTCAAGGTAACTCGTAAACAAATGAAATCTTATCGGGTTTGGCCCATAAAATTGGCGGGCTTTCGGCCGAACAGCGCGCGTTTTTCGCTTGAACTTCCAAGCCAGAGGAGGAGCTGGAGATGGAGACCGTTTCCCCCAGGTCTCATCTCTCTGGCAACTCTCTTAATGCCCTATGCTTGAGATTCGTACAACCATTCTTAGTACAATTTTGTGAGTTTAAAAACCGGAAAGATATTACATTTTGCAAATAAATATTAACACAAAGACAGAAAGACTTGGATTAGAGAATAAATATTCTGTTTATGTCCTTATTTATTGCCTTGAAAATTATACAAACGACTTTGGCAAGTCTTAAGTGGAACCAGAATATCTAAGCTGTTAAAATACAATAATTATAGTTTTAAGTTTTTAAAATACATGTAATATTCTTACCTAGTTAAAGATTTACCATTCGTTTTAAAATAAATACCAATTTCTCTTATAAAAATCACATCTTTACCCAATAAAATCACAGAAGTTTAGGGAACTTAAAACTTCGGCTTTTAAGGCTGCTCCTCCTTTCAGCTTAAAGTCTTTTCTGGTTCTTTTATTTCTGTTCCTCTTAGTTTTTTGGCATGCGCTACAAGAACGAGGCCCGAACATGAGACTGGAGCACCGGGGCCTGGGGTATGGGGAGAACTGACCAGGAGGAGGTGGAGTCCAAGTCGTTGGGGCTGGAGCAGGAATTAGTTTCCGGTGCCGTCGAAACAATGACAAAAACAACACAGCGACGATGGCCAACAGAAACAACTGCGGCAACAGCAGCAAAAACGGCCGAAAGGATGCAACGGAAGCGGCAAAAGCGAGGTATCTTTTTTGTTATTTTGTATTATTTTAATTCTTTTTGTTTTTTAAGCCCAGCACGCGAGCCAGAGACACCTTGCCATCCGCTCGCTTGGACTCACCCATACCGGTACGGATGCACCTCATAGATACTCACACACAGGCAGCAGCAGCAGCAACATCAGCAGTAGCAGCAGCAATGGATGCTGCAACCACCAGCGGAAAAAGCAAAAACAACTATGGCCCGGAGAGCGGCAACAACATGTTCATTCATTCATATCCAGCCAACGATTCGCTCTCTTTCATGCTCTCTCGTGCTCTGCCATAGCAGACTTTACACTGAGAAAAGTGTGTATTGAAAAGCAAAGAAATTCTTTTCAATTTAAATATTAACGCAAACGATTCAAAGTATAGAAGAACATCTTATTTAGTATAATAGCTATTGCTTTGCTTTCAAAAATCTAGAATCAAATTAAATTGATATTTTATATTCTTTTTCAATTTAAACATAAATTATACAGTGCAATATAATCTTAATACTTTTAAATGCGTAATTTTCCACATCATATATGTATTAAGTTAATAGACAGTTCACTTTTTTAAAGGTTAAATAAAAGAATTTAAATAAAATTTACTAATCTCAAATTTACGATAAATGTAGAAATATAATATTTAAAAGCAAGAATTTCATTGATTTTCCTTCTGCTATCATAAAATAAATAAATATTAAATATTATTTCACGATCGTAATAGCCAAGTCAGATTGTTTTTAATAAGGGCTAAAATATAAAACCAATTAAATTGGAATAAAAATCACAGTAACTCTGTATAAAAATCAAATTTACCAACAATAAAAATTATTAAATCCAAGGATTTCCAGACAGCCAAACATTTTACACAATTTGTTGCACCCTTAATTATTTATTTATTTATTCCTACTCCTAGTCACGGGGTTTCAAATTTCGTAATTTACAAGGAAATGGAACGTTTTTTTTATACATTAACGCGTTTACATATTCTCGTATATTCCATAAAGCTTTTTATAAAAATTATTTTAAATTTGTGTTATGACTTATTCTGAATCTCCCTATCGACTCAAATATTTAATTATTTTATACAATTCCCTTTCGCTCAGTGTAAAAACACGCACGCACAGGCAGCGACGCCAACAGCGCCGTCGTCTCTGGCGTCGGCGTCAGCGGCTCTCGTTCGCCGTTCGTTTTTGGTTTTGGATTTTCAGTTTCTGTTTGATCAGTTCGAAAAGTAAGTTGGTCGAGCGAACAACGAACAGCGCAAGCGGAAACGGAAGCGAGCCGAGAGCACACAGCAGCCAGGAGCGAAGAAAGACGAGGCTTCATCAGCGAGAGAGAGAGAGAGACAGACGTCGCGGGTGTAGAATTACAAAATAATAAACAAAACATAAAACCAACCAAAATAATTATTTGTAGTGCCACGAAAATTTGGAGTGACATTTTCGCCACAAATCCATCGATCGAGTTCGATTTGAAACCTGATTTGTAGTGTTCGATCGTGTTCAAGTGTGTGTGTTTTTGAGTGTGTTTAAGCCATGGGTTCTGGCCGTGCAAGCGAGAAAGAGCGAGAACACTGATTCGATTCAATTCGATTCGATTCGCTTTGATTCGAATTCAATTACAAAATCCACCGTAGTGTCAATTACAAACAACCGCAAATACAGAGATCAGACAGCGAGTGAGTTTGACTGGCGAGAGATACCACCGAAGATCCAACGATCTAGAGATCCAGAGTTCCAGTTAAGAGCAGAACATAAATCATGCCTGCGACACTGATGTGGCTGCCGCTGCTGCTGCTGCTATCATCCGTTGCCGTTGCCACAGTCGGCGGCACGCGACTGCCTCTGGAAGTGTTCGAGATCACACCGACTTCATCGGCGGCGGAGGACAAGCACAAGGCGCTGGAGTACACCGTGTACGATGCCAAGGATCTAGCTGCCGCAGGATCCTCCAGCGGTGCAACATCCTCCCCTTCCAGCACAGCAAAACCTCCTGCTGCTGCTGCTGCTGAAACCACGCTAACGGTGGTTAACATGCCAACGGCAGAGCAGGAATCGCGGCGACATGCGCGGCAAATGTTGCAGAAACAGCAGCAACATCGCAGCGGCAATACCAACAGGCATGGAGGACACGGAGGAGACAAGGATCTGCGCATTCTCTACCAAGTGGGGGTGAGTAACCAAGCATATTTCTCTCTGCAAAATCAATTGATTAGCCTCCTGGCTAATTACCAGCGGTGCTCGTGCAACATGTTTGCATTGATCTATGCAAAAGCCAGCACAAGCTGGCAACAACAACTGGCAATGGCAGGTTGCATAATGCAGGCAACGTAGTCGTCGTCAGCAGACACCTGTTCAACTGGTTGCCATTTGTAAAATGCCCACGCCAGCAATATCAACAACAACCACAGCACCAATATCTACACAGAAAATAAAATCAAGACTAAAAAGATCAATATTTGATATTAATTTGAATGCTCAGAATTCAATTACTTATCAGAATTTCATAAGCTTTTTGCAGGAAACAATTGTTGATCTTTATTTCTCCATGTATTTTTGAGATCTTTTTGAAGATTTTAACCGCTGAATTCGAAGAGGATTTAAAAAGAGAGCTTACTTTCTTTGCATATATTTATCTAGATTCCGGATATATCATGACCATATCAAATCAATTCTTACAAAAATATATGAATAAAAAAATTACTTTAATCTAATTAGATATCCATTATTTTAAATGGTTAAAGATATAAATATCTCCATATTTATATTTCTATAATCCAGTTTCACGGAAATAACGATAACATTATAATATCATTCCTCATATACTATGATTAAATCATTTGATTCTTTCACTTGCAAATCAATATAATTTCTCTCCCTGTAGAAGCAGGTTTTGCAATGCAACTTTTTTTTTGTTTTTGTATTTATTTTTTTGGGCTGGGTCTCAGCTTTTCTCAAGTAACTCCGCCTCGGGCCTCTGGCTATATTTAGCAGCCGCCCTATAGCCGTTACACTTGACACCCACAAAACCACTATCCATATATCAGCACACGCATATGGCACATTTAATTGCAACAGCAAAGCACACACCACACACAACAATACACACTCGCTCTAGATGAAAAATGAAAGTTGTTTGCAGCCAAGAGTTGCTGCCGTCGCATTTGATCAATTAAACTCGCAATTGCTATATAGCCGAACGATATATGAGAGCGAGATACCAAAACCAATTAGCCGGCCGGGTCAAGAGTTCAATGCTGCTGACTAAGCCGGTCAACCGAAAAGAACCGAGAACTGGCAACAGATCCAACACGATATGTATTTCGAGGCGTTATCTTTCTTACGAAATCCATTACAATGCGAATTCTGATCATAGGTCAAGTCAAGTCGGTTTTTCCCCATTCATTGTTCCACTCCCCATCCCAATACCAACGATCTCTCTGGCCATAAATCAAGAGACCCAGAGGCATGCCATATATCATGTATCGGAAATCTATTATGTCAAATGTCATATGGGAAAACACGCCCTGTAAATCGAATTCTGGGTTGGTGTATATACCATATATAACTATTGCATTGCTGCGAGGCCGAGGCGTGAAATATCAATAGTAATCAAAAGAAAAATATTGACAATATAAACAGAATAAGGAATGGGGCGGGTTACTATAGAGGTTCGACGTGGAAATACCCATACAAAAATCCTATCAGAACTAATAACATTAAACAGTAATCTCTTCAACTGTAATAGTTTATATCTATTAAGATATATCCTATAAAATTCCTTTATATATCGATCTGTGGCTTGATATTCCCTATCCTTAACCTCCTGTCAATATTCCCTTTAACCTTTATTTAAGCCAATGTGCTCTGCTTCGGCTTGGCTCATAAATTTCAAAATCCGAACGTCTGCAATAAATTCTAAACGCATATAAAAAAAAAGCATAACAAAGCAACATCACAACACAACACCTAAAATAGACAAAAACACACAAAAACAAATAGAAAAGGAGAGAGAACACTAAAATTGAGCAGAGAATTCCTGTTGTTTGGAAACTTGCAATAAAAACGCCTTATTGGAGAATAGAACACAACGGAATAGATCCACAAAAGGCAGCAGAAGCAGCAGCAGCGACAGACGAGGAAGGAGGCTGCTGCTGGGAGAGAAAAGTTGATAGAAGAAAACAAAAAGTTCCCATGCTTAAAAGCGCTAAACATTCAGTTCCGGTATTTAAAAACGTTTTCAACAACAGCCAGAGAGCGGGCCAGGGAGCATGGGGCAACGGGAAGGGGAAGACCTGAATGAAAGAAAATTCATGAATGAAATACGACCACGACGACTACGACCAAGGCGATGATGATGATGATGATGATGATCATAATGATGGTGATGGTATGGCATGGCATGGCATGGTACGATATGGCTTGGTATAATGGGTGAACTTCAAGGGGGAGTGGGCTAACCAAAGGGGTCTGCAGATGGTGGATGTGTGAGTAAGTACAGGGAGAAAAAAGAAGCTAAATCTTCTATAAAATACAATTTTACTCATTCTAAAGTTTGATAAACAAAATTGTGTACGACTCTTTGTAAGATTCATACATTGTTTTATTTTTTGTTAATTAAAATTTTAATGGAGCGTCAAGAAAAATATTCAAGAAGATCTTTTAAATGTAATTAAATTACTGAATCTTTAAATAGGGATTTTCATGGGATAATTTTCTGTTGTACCACATATTTTTTTGATGTTGATTAAGAATACATTTCAAAGTTCTGACTAGAATTATAATACCCTTAAAGGGTAGTAAAGAAATCTGTTCAATTCTATATGCATCTATTTTGTGTTTTATTAAACGATATTAAATGAAAGCAAAAAGTAATAACAAAAAGACATTAATACAGTCATTTTGAGCCTATTACTTCCATTTTAAATACCTATAATAATTTTATTAATATTCCTAAATAAATTTAAAAAAATTAAACTCCTATCCCTGGTTAAATTCAAATTTGTTCTCCCTGTGTACATGTGTGTTTAAGTGAATGAAAAACGTAAACGCTGGATGAGCAACGCAGCAACTGCTACGTCAGCGACTTCAACTTCTCGCTTGGCTGGGCAAGTCAATCTGTGAATGAATGAATGAATGAATGCCAAAGCGACAGACCGTCCAAATGTATGAATGGATTGCCAACAACAGCAATGCCAACAACAAAAACAACAACAACAGCAAAGATCGGGCAATTTGTTGGCCATATACAAACCGATCAGCCACGCATATTTGGCCTAAACAAGTCGACGGTTCGTCGGTTCGATGTGTGTGCGCGTGGCATGGCCAAAAGCTATGGCATGGGGAATATCAAAAGAGGCTGCCACAAATTCCAATTGACTGGGAAATGTATAAACAAATCAAGCATCAATTCCAGCATAAACAACTCTTCCGTTTCCGAAAGTATTTTTGACCAATTTTGGTTCTGTTTGGTGGGCGTTATTGAATGCGGTGAAAACGTGAAAAGGCTTTTTGTGGGCCGCAATGCCACGAAAAAAGCGTTTGCCTGCTGCCAAATAGCGCAATAAATATTTATGAAATAACAAGTCTACATAAATCTTTAAGTCCCTCGATGGCCACACCTCTCTATCAATGCTGGTAATTTATGGAATTTTTATGCTAATTAATGCATCTGATATGTTTGCCATGATTTGACAATATTTAATTTGACCATCTTGGAACTAGTTTTGTGGCTCGTTGATCTGCTTACTTTTTTCTCGTTTAACATTTATGCTCATCAGTTTTTATTTGACTTTTTTTCACAGAAACCATCAATGGCGATATGGGTATTCGTTTTCTGGTGAATGAACTACCCATTTTGGTTGTGATTCTTGTGAATGAATTTCTACGATGAGAACTATCGTTAATTTAGAGGGGAACAAACTTCCATGGAATCTTTAAATTGACCAATCTTTTAATTTACCCAGAATTGGTCCACATCTAAGGAATTGATGAAATCAATTAGTTTTATGCTGGGTTGATCAAATGGAAATATACCTTGTCTTCTAGGGATTATGTAAAAAATACATATTTATTTGTTATTCCCAGACAAGTTTATACCTTCTAATGCCTTAATGAATCGAGTGGCTTTCCTTGATTTCGCATATCATGTTTTCATAATTTCAATCTATGCTTTTTCTCTCAATGGTGGAATTTTTTATGCTAAATATAGAAATTATTCAATGCGATCCGACAAGGCGCAAAAAAAAACAATCATAAAAAAAGACAAACAAATATTGAAAGAGAGTAGACAATATTTGTATGTATATATCGGTTAAGTGTGTCTGGATGCCGCAGACACAGATAGGCACTACAAATATATATATATATATAAATATTTGCATAAAAAACAACCAATGGACGGCAGCAGCAGCATACCGCAATTATTCACCTAAAAAATGTGTTCAAGTCTACAATCTGAGAGGCTCCATTGAGAAAAATGCCTCAAAGCGGCGGCAGTGGCCACAGCTACAGCCACAACCTGAGCCAACGGATGCTTGGATACCAAAAAACTAGTTTTCCCACTTTTTTTCTCTCGGCTTCATCTGCCACAATGTATATACTTTGTGGTTGGCGCGCGCGCCAAGTCAACTTTTATAGATAATATATATATTTATATATTCTTTATACATGTATATATTATTTTTCTTATATGATTTAAACACAAACAAAATATAGATAAGGGAGATAAATTACGGTATAGACGGGGTTTTAAATACAAATGTAGTAACCATTTTTAAATTATTAAACATTTGTAACACTATTTCTTTAAATAATTTATATCTGTTAAGATACAGTATTAAAATTCCAAGAATAGCTAAATTTTATGAATTCCTAATAGGAATTTAGAAATTCATAATAATAATTAAAGCCCTTGCAGATCAATATGTCCTAAAGTTTATTTTGCTAGTGTATATTTTAACTATTTTTAACAATAGTGGAGGTTATTTCATTTTAATTAATAAGACAAACTTTTAAACATATTTGAAAATATTTGCTTTGCGAATCAAATATAACTAAAAGAGTTCTATAAATTTACAAAAATTTAAGAATTAAGAGAAGTTAAGTAACTTAAAGTGCATTAAATTATATCTCAAATTATTTCGCAATTTAAGAAAAACTGATCAACTTT
Organism: Drosophila nikananu; assembly: GCA_008042635.1. NCBI lineage: Eukaryota > Metazoa > Arthropoda > Insecta > Diptera > Drosophilidae > Drosophila > Drosophila nikananu. The sequence continues at coordinate 146,704 of VNJV01007177.1, forward strand.
TGGAGTATGATGACATTATTCAAAACAACAAATATAATCAATTTTAGAGAAATAAAACCACATAAATAAAATCATTTTCAGATAAATAAACCACTTCAAATCCATTAAATTCAAATAAAGATACTTATACCATATTCTACTTCAAAATACAATTTCCCCTGATTCATATTTTTACCCAAAATAAAAAATAAAAACAATTTGCATAATAATTATACTTTTCTTATCCATAAGGTCAAGCAAATCTGTGCTGCTCGATCGCGATCGCTGCCAGACCTCCTCCATTCCGATCTCCAGCGATACATGTAGATCCACTTGACGTTGTCGATTTCTAAGATCTCTCAAGTCTCCGCCGGCTGCTCCCATTGTTCAGCTGGAATGGTCTTGGCTTTGTGCCACTTTTGGACATTTCTCTAGCGGCCAGTCGCACTGTGCTGGCCAGGCGGAAATGTGGCTTGGAACACTTCCGCTTTTGCTTTGGGTGAAAGAGGCCTTGTTACAGTTATTGATGGACACGTTCCAATTTCCGTAGAAAGCACTGGGGCAACGAGGGGGACACAGAGCATTTTCCGATCGTGTAAGTGTGCTAATTACGTGCCCAAAGGCGCAATTTGTATACAATAATAACAAAGCACACACAAGGGGGATTAAAAAGTAAAGCGATGGCGTAGCACAAAAAATAAATTAACTATAAATAAGCCAAAGCCAACAAAACGAGTGATGTTGTTTTTTGTAGTTGTGGCCGCCGCTTGGTCGCTCGTCTTTCATTCATAAAAACGCACGCAGACGGCGACGGAGTAAACAACAAATTCGATGGCAAACGGGGCGTGGCACCAGAGGGGGGCGACTTGCTCGTAATTATCAGAAAAAAACAAGCACAAAAACCGTTCGCCAGCGATTTGGTGGCGTTTTGCGCGCGATTTTTTTCCCCTTTTTTGCAAAGAAAAATAAATAAATAATAAAAATAAAACAGAAAAAAAAACCTAAGAAGCGAACAGGCAAAGCCTGTTTGCAGCCGGGCAACTTTTCATTTTGCTAGCCGCTCATTCATTCATAAAAATCCCCGGCAACAAGCAATCGGCATTGTAGCCAAGATTTATTTATTTGGCGGCAAGCGCGTAAAAGGAGGCAAAAGCACGGCAGCAACATTGCAAGTAAGCAAGAAGCACTAGGCAGCAGCAACTGTTGCAAGTTGCAAGTTGCTGGCCATGGGCAACATGTTTATAGGTTCCCCCCTTTAAAGTCGGCAACATTTTGCGGTTGTGTTATTTTCCTTTTGGCCAAAGCAACAATTACAATGGCCACAGAAGAGGCACAGCTACAAAAAAAAAGCCACAACCAGCTATGCCACGTTGTTGCTGAATGAATGAATGAATGAATTACTTTTTTCCGTTCCGTTGTGGCAGCAACAGCAACATCACCAGCAGCTGAGAGTGATTGTGGTCGGGTATGTGTGCCTGACGATGGGGTTGGGGCTTGAGGATATGGACGTGGATGTGGATGTGGTTAGTGGATGTCCGTGTGCGTAGACGTTCATTAATTGTGACGATCAACAAGCTACGCAAAAATCAACCGTCAACAGCAGCAGCAACTTCCCCCTGTTGCTCTTCGCTAAGCGATGTTGCTGTTGCTGCTTCAGCTGCAATTGGCTACCCCCCGAGAAACCAGTTTCCCAGCGAAATACCCTGCACAATCCTTGACAACTGCTTTGAGTATTGTGGAATATACAAGAGCTTTAGGTATAGGAAGCTACTAACCAATCGCTAGTTGTAAGAGAAACCCGTTTTTTTTTATTGTAAACATATTTTTCCAATAGGAAAATTATCATAGATATTTATTTTTTACCTTAAGTAAAGGATTACCTTCTCTTTTAAGAAAGACCCAATGTAAAAAGCAATTTAGGAAAGATTTTCTATATGCTAGCTCACATTAAAGAGACTCTTTCTTCTTTGTTTAATATGACAATCAAGAACTCATTTATTTAATATACTTGTGTTCTAGAAAAGATTGCCTTAGATACACACCATAATATATAAAATAATATTTTATAGTAGGCAATTATATAAACAATTCATAATAATAATATATCTATTAATATTTCCCAACCCCCCATAGTTAGAGCATTTAAACTTCCCCAACTTCTCCTCGTTTGCTGACATTCTTATAATATTTCTGCTGTTGTCTGTTGGCTTTTGCCCGCTTCCTTTTGGAATTTCTGCTGTTTTATGAATGAAAATGTTTTTTCTCTGCTTGTTTGCGGTTGGGGCATGCTTCCGTTAAGGCAATCCAGAAGAAGAGGAAAAAAAAATTGTAAAAAAAAGCGAGCAAAAGTGGCACGGTCAGTCTGCGTGCTGCCCCTTGGCAATGCCCCTTACTCTGGTCTCGCCTATGCAAAGTATTATTATATTTATTTTTCTTCTTCACTTTTTTCTTTTTTTTTGTGAGGAACCCGGCAGCACACAAATCTTTTCTACTTCCGGCTCTCTAAGAGCTCAGCTTGAGTTGAGTTTTCACTGGAATTCTGTGGGACGCGGAATCGGAAGATGGCGAGAGGAGTGGCAGCAGCTAGTGACCTAACAACTTCCGTGTTACTTCCGCTTCTTCAGCTCTTCCACCACATCTCTCACATCCGTTTCTAACAATTTTAATTGAATTTTCGTGTAAACACACTGAGTTTTGAAGCCATCCCATCCATATTATCTTGACCGGGACTAAAACAGAGGCTGAGCCGGCATACTTCCGCTTGCTCTGGCCACATGACGACGCCAGATTGCATAATTCCCTAGTCAAAAACCCAGAAGAAGATCCCATGTTAGGAGAGAAAAAATAAAAAACAATGTGAAAAGGAAATGTATAGAAAAATCATTAACGCACAGACAAAAGATAACAGCGGGCCGAGGGATAGGATAGGATATATATATGGTGCCGAGCAGGGGCTACCTGATGGCCCAACACACTTGTGCCAGGCGGCAGGCTGCTGCCATCCGTCTCGTCTAACGGTCGTCGGGGCAGGGAAAATCGGAAAAATCTCCGGTCTACTCCGGACGTTGGTTGATCGGTCGTGTGTGCGTCAACGCCCTCATGGGAACCGATAGCCGAGAGCTCAGGGGCTCGGTGTTCTTTAGAGAACCAACTGTTGCTGCACCGAGGGGGGAAAACATACGGACGTCTTCGGTTTGTTGTGTGAGGAAATTTATGTCATTGATTGTCCTTTGGTTAGGCAGTTATTGATAGCACCAGATGAGCGGGGCAGGTGCAGCCACCGACCGAAAAATCTCAGTTGTTTCCGAGGCTTTTTGCCAAAAATCTAAAAGTCATTGTTGGGTTGTAGGGATTCCCATTTGAGAAACTGGAAAAATCAGAGCAAATCTTTGAAATTTAACAATAGGAAAGTTGCTCATCACCCACTAGCATATGTATTTTGTTTAATGTTATTTAAATATTTTTTGTCTCTCCCATTAAAGCTCTAATAAAAGCTAGAAATTTATTTAGCATCTCTCTACTGTCTGCAATTCAAGACACCTCACTTCCGTTGCGTGGAGTGGCATTCCCGGCATTCAGGCAGCCACATGAGGCATGACAGCTATGAGGGGGCACTACACAGTACGGGAGTATCTACCAGTGAGGTTTCTACAAGAATGCCATTGAGAGGCAGCTCCCCTGCCTTACACCCTCTCCTTCCCCCCATATTTCTGGGGGGTTGTGTGTGCGGGGTTAATTTGATTCAATTAAAGAGCTGCTATGGGAGAAGCGGCGGCTTCCCATTGAAATCAAAAGTCACAAAAGTTCGTCAACGCTTGCTGCCTCACGTTGCAGTGTCCAGATGGGTGTCACAAGGGGGTTAAAGGGGGAAGACGACATATGGGGACTTTTCTGGGGTTTGCAACTCCAACGTTCATTGTCTTTGGCGCGTTATCAACTTCCGTTGGCACTGCACTTTGACACATGAGGCTAATTGTTTGACTCTTTTGGGGAGAGGGACACGGACACGCGTGCTGTTGATGGAGATCGGAGCAAATTATAAAGTGTGACAGCAGCAGCTTTGACCGGTCCCCGCCCCTTTTCTTTGGGGAGCTGTTAAACCGGAAATCCGGTCGCCTCCCCTTTCTTCTCCACTCCACTGTTTGTTTTTTCAGTGTTTTTGTGTCGTTTTTTTTTCTTTGTTGTTTTCTTGTCGTGTGTTAGCCCGGCAAAACTTTTACTACTCTTCCAGCTTCTTCTTTGCCGCGAAAGAAACTTTCGTGTTGTTTATAATGTTAATTCTACGAAGTGCACAGGGAGAAAAGAAGGTTCTAAGCAAACAGGAAATAATTTATAGATTTTAAATTAAAACTTCTTAAGGATTTTAACAATATTTAACAAGACTTACTATATGTTTGCCTTGAGGGTTCTTTTAAAATATTTTGGGATAAAACATTAAGGATAATTTAAACCTTGTTTTATAGGTTTAACGTATTTTTGCTTGGTTCCTTAAATTCAAATTAACTTCCTCTAATAAATATACCCAGATCCACTCCAATTTTCTCTGAGTGCTCCCATTGGAAGCGGAACAGAGATGAGCTGATGCCATTGGAATGTCGTTGAAGCATGTCTTCTTTTTTGATATTTGCTGCCCCTTCTGCCCTATGATTTGCTTATCAATATGTAAAATTTTATATACGAATAACGGTAATGCCTTTGAAGTGCCATTTCCCGACACAACACACACACAAAACTCCAAGAGAGAGGGAAAAAACATACACAAAACTGAAGAAGGGGAAGAAATCTCAATAAACATGCTCGAATTTCAAAGAATTTCTCACGCTGCTTACTCAATGTGCCCCCTTATCCACTTCGTGCATATCCTGCCATATCCTGGGGTGGACTGACAATGGTTCCAGGATCTCGGGCTGCCCCCCGAAATCGAAAAGAATCTCAGCAATGCTCGAGGCTCCCTCCTCCGCCCCTCCTCATGAAATGTGAATAATCAAAGTGAAAACAAATCTGCTGAACGAGAAAGGGTTAAGGACTTTGGCGGCCATATCCTCGAGCAGGTGCAACTGCCAACGAAACTAGGTCAAAAATGTGACAGAGAAACAGGGGGGAAATTCCGAAAAAGGAAGTTCCGGAAGGAAGCCGCGGCATTATAAAATACAAAGCGAAATCAGGAAGTAAATAAAACTAATAAAGGGGATAAGGAAGGCAGGCAGACAACATCCGGAAGCGAGAGAGAATGAGGTGGGGAATTGTCATAGAGAAGGCTGTGTGTTCAATTGAGCAAAAAGGTAAAAGGTCAGAGGACAACCTGTTCCGGATTCACTTCCGGCCTCCGGTTCCCGTGTCTCTTTCTCTCTCACCTAACAGCTAATCCCTTTTTGCCATATCACTTATTTACTTCCGTCAGTTGCACTAAATCACTTCCGGACTTCCGGTATGCAGCCTTCCTCCATCTCCCTTCGAGTGAACCAAAAAGGATCCCCCCTGGAATGACCCTAAGCAGCTCAGGTAGCAGCAGGTGCAAGCCACAAGAGGAACAGAAAATACCCGAAAATAATTTGAATAAAAATCAAGAAAAAACCTAAAGGCGGGTAGGAGAATGGAGAGAGAAATGAAATTGAAACCAAACAAAAGGCAAAAAAAAAAAATAAGAAGAAAACCCTCGAGAAAAAGGGATCAAAAACCGAATAAGAACAAGGTGCGCGACAGTTCCACTTAAAAAATTGATTGCTTTCGATAATTTCATTGGAAACCTGTTGTTGCTGTTGTCGCCATCGAGAGTCACTAAGAATAAAATCGAATGATAGAAGGAACATCATCAGAAGCCCCTGGAGTGGCATCCTCGAAAAGCACATACAAGCATTTACTAGTTGTTGGTTTTTATGTTACGGCCAGAACGACGAAAAACAGGACACAATACATAAGTTTTTATTGGGCCCCCAGAACCCAGGACTCGAAGCCAAACCAAACACAGAGGCGAACTTTTGGGACTCTGTTTAGAGAATTCAATTAATGGACCGTATTTGTTGGAGAACAAACAAACCAAAGATATCCTCCTTCTCGAGTTGCTCTTTGGGCAGTAGTTATGTTAATCAAGTTGGCAAGATTGTGTTGACACAAGCGGCTATTATTGAAGGGTTCCCAGACATTTAAAGCCTTGAAAGTTTGCCTTTATGGTTTGTTTATCGCATGGAGATTCTAGCGAATAATCACTGGGATTTGGGGAAATTATGCAAATTTATTTTTATGAGCCGAAATGAAGTGCTAAATATGTTCTAAGGCTTTAAGATTTTTCTTTAAAATACCCCTAAATTCTTTTAGATCTTTAAAATATTTAAAAAGTATTCGAAAAATATATTTAACTAACCTAAACTTATCTTATTCCCCTTCCAGGACTCTGAGGAAGATTTACCCATCTGTGCACCGAATGCCGTGTGCTCCAAGATCGATTTATATGAAAAACCTTGGATTGAGCGACAATGCCGATGTCCCGAATCGAATCGGATGCCCAACAATGTGATCATCCATCATCATAGTCACAATCTGGGTGGTTCCGGGGATTCTTTAAAGTATCGAAACTACTACGAGCGGGAGAAATTGATGCAGCACAAGCGTATGCTGCTGGGCGAGTTCCAGGACAAAAAGTTTGAGAGTTTGCACCTGAAGAAGCTAATGCAGAAATTGGGTGCCGTCTATGAGGACGAATTGGATCAGTCACCGGACTACAATGATGCCTTGCCCTACACGGAGTTGCAGGACAATGAGTTTCCTCGTGGCTCCGCCCACATGAGGCACTCTGGACACAGAGGAGCAAAGGAGTCGCCGGCTAGTTTTATTGGCGGCTGTCCGAGCAGTTTGGGCGTGGAAGATGGCCATACCATTGCGGATAAGACCAGGCACTATAAGATGTGCCAGCCGGTGCACAAGTTGCCAGTTTGCAAGTGAGTTTATTGAGATATACCTAAGAAATAAATAAGTTTGGCATTTTTATGTATAAACTTTGCATGCAGATTTACTTATTTGAAATCTCACTTAAAATAGTTTAAATCTTTAACTAAATTATATATTTTTCTAATTTTTCAGACACTTCCGTGACTACACCTGGACCTTGACAACGGCAGCCGAGTTGAATGTCACAGAGCAGATAGTGCACTGTCGTTGTCCCAGGAATTCGGTGACATATCTTACCAAGAGAGAGCCCGTAGGCGAGGGCAGTCCCGGCTATCGATACCTCTTTGCCTGCTCCCCTGTCACGGTAAGTCCTAGATGCATCTTCTTTTGGAAAGCTTAACTAAAATATTTATTTACAGCGCCTTCGCTGTCAGCGGAAGCAGCCCTGCAAGTTGTTCACAGTGCGAAAGCGCCAGGAGTTCTTGGACGAGGTGAACATCAATGCCCTGTGCCAGTGCCCCAAGGGACATCGCTGTCCTAGCCATCACACGCAGTCCGGCGTGATAGCCGGCGAGAGTTTTCTGGAGGACAATATACAGACCTACTCCGGTTATTGCATGGCCAACGATTGAGCGGATCAATTGGGATCATCATTCCACACACAACACAAAACCCATTGTAAAGGAGGACAGATTTAAGCGGGGAGAGCAGCTACTATATAGATATATCGACTGAGCCAATTGAGTCTCGCCAAGTTACCAACTAATTAAAATGAGAAGAGAAAGAAAGGGGATAATCGAACAAATACAAATGCCTAGAACTTAAAATGCACAGATCCACAGAAGAAGGATTTCTTTTGCTACCAAATTTTGGTCATAAAACGTATGATATAAATATTTAATTAGTTTTAAGAGCCGATATGTGTGCGAAGTTTGTTATACAAAATAATTTGTAATGAATATTTATGAAAACGCAAGAGCAGAGCCAGAGCGCAGCAGGTAGGTTCGCATATGTAATATAGCAACAAACTATACTCGTAATATAACCCGCATAAATTGTATATATTTCTATATATGTGTATGTGTATGTATAACTAAAGCCGTTTCGGTTCTAATTTAAACGGAAACGGAAATGACACGCAGCATATTTCAAAGAGCAGGACGACGACGAATGATGATGATGATAAGATGATGATGATGATGATGTGCCAAACGCAAGAGGTGCAGTTAGTTATCGTAGGGATATAAGGAATTATTCATAGGGCAGTTCGAAACTGTGGCAACTCTGGCAGCTGTTGTAGTGCAATTTTTGAATGCAATTTCCATGAAATTCCTGTCGCGTTTCTGTGGAAATTGTAAATTAATCTAGAAATTGCGCCAAGGCTTTTCCAACACAAAAAAACAACTCCAAATTATTAACCACCCATGACTCTTCCTTCTTTAAACCCTTAACCTAACCATATGTACATCGATTTAAGCTTCAGAAAATGTGGCAACGAAAAGAGCGATGTTTAAGTTTAAACACTTGTAAAAAGGCAACAAATAAATTTTAATTTATAAAGAAAACTTATGGTTTTACATTTTTATTTAAATTAGTTTAATTACTTGACCAAGATGGTGGTGTATTAGATTTTATTTAGAAATTAAAAGGAAGCTAAAAGGAATATATATAAATATTTTATTATTTGTTTACAACAAGGTAAATACTGAGTTTACAGATTTAATTTAAGAACTCATTGATATTAGTTTTAGCTGCCCTTTAAAGTAGGCAATAAAAAGTATGCAGCCCATCCACAGTTACTTTATTGGTCACCACTTTTTACTGCATACATTGAGGCTCTTATTAGATGTGAAAATTCACTGCCTACTTTTCGTCTGAAAAATATAACAAATCCTACACGAAAATGAATAGAATTTTACATGATTTAAAAAATGTGTATAAATAAAATACAATTACCATAAAAAATCATGCTAAAATAAAGCAATCACCCATTTTCAAGTCATATATCTAATTGCTAGCCTCAATAATAATAACTCCATTGTAAAATGTCTAGCCCATTTTTTTCAAGCAACGGCAAATCCTTAGCGAAAACTTCTCAACCAACACGTCAGTCAGAGCAACGAAATGCAGCCAATTATAAAGCCATAAAATTACACTTCATGCTAATAGCACACAATTATAAAACTCGGAAATTGGCTGCCTTGATTCTTGACCAAATGGCCAGATGCCTGCATCAAAATTATTCAACCGCAGCCGGGGCCAAGTCAAACCGAAGACGTCTAAACTCGCCTCCAAGCAAAAATAATTAAAAACTAAAGCAAAAGTAACCGTAACCGTTGAGTCAAAGCTTAAGCAGCTGAAAATGCAAATCATTGGACCAATGTTGATTAGAAAGCAGCTACCGACGACCCGCCGCTTGTATAATTAAATAAATACCTCAAGAAGCTGGGGCCACAAATTCAATTACAGAAAATCCATAAAAAGAAATCCTAAGCAGAACAACAAAAAATTATCAAGAATTATGCGTATAAAAAGCATTACATTTTCTACCGAAAGCCAAAGAGGTGTAAAGTTATACAGTGAGAAAAGCCAAGAAGTGAAACATAAAAAGATGAGTACTTTTTTACGACATTAACAGGAAAAAGACGGTGCAAGAATAAAAGTTTGAAGAAAAAACCATAGGCTCCAGGAGGTCTTAGCATAGCTTAGAATGCATAAAGCGGATTTATATTAGGCATAAGAGATCCTCAAAATCGTTTAGTGTGCCAACTAATTAGCCAAAGATCTTGGTAAAGTACTGCAGGCAGCCGAAAGCCGCAGCTTCAGCTTGTGGCATCCACAAACGGACAGAATGGGCACAGCCAGAAGACAGTTTATAGCATTAGCCCCTTAACAAGACCCAGCGCAGAATGAACACGGCCACATACACAGAAGACACTTTAGAAAAAAAAAAAAACATTAATTAGAGTTTAAGGAGCTCGGTACATTTTTCATTAGTCGGGCTATGAAATTCACTCACTTTTGGCCCACAACACAGAACAGAAACCGACACCGCAGACACCGAAATTGCCAACAGTTAGCCCAGAGTCGGGGAAATAACTCATTGTCGCCCAGTCCATGCCTCCTCGTTGTTGTTGTCCTCAATCTCGATCTCTCGAGGTACACAATTTTCACATCAACAAGGTATTCTTGTCCCCAGAAGCTGCTCTTTTTTTCAAGATTTTTTTCTGGCCCAGTAAAAGTTGCAACTGACAATTGGATAAAGGAAAGTTTGTGGGGCTTATATTTGGGTTTCTACTCCTGTTATCTACTCCTACTGTTATTAAAATGTTTCTTAAATACTCCATAAAAACAAAAGTAAAATATCATTTAAAAAGACCAATAAATTAGCTTAAGGCTTTTCTTTTACCCGTTTCTAATGACTGAACGAAAATATTAAAGATTTTTAAGACTTCTATTCAAAAAGAAATGTGCACTTAACATAAATCTCTGACCTCCAGCTTTCCTTCAATTCATCCAAGCTCATGCTAAAATCGCAGTAAATCTGCATGCAATTCTAGTATTAATAGCATTCTTTTTTCAAGACATTCCAAGATTGATTACTATTTTGGCGAAAGTCAATTTTCATCGCCCATCGGAACGCAGCGGGGCAATATGACTTGACTTTGGCTACTGTTGCACACAGATGCCGTCGATAACTAATTATTTCCACTCGTCTTTCAGCAGCTGAAGGAGGAGGGGAAAAGAGCAGCTGAGCTGCTAAGGTGTCTGCATTTTCAATATTTATGAGCCATCATCGTCGATGACTCCCCCCAGTCACAGTCTCAATCCCGGACCACTGACCAGATCCAAGCTGAGCTCAGGCCATAGCACATATATTGATTGATTGGCTTTGATTATTGGCCGGACAGCCGATGGCTGAAATTTGCATGCCAAAAGCAACAGAGGGAGATATTGGTTGCAGGGCTTTGGGTTTCAGTTCGAGTTATTGGATGCCAGATTAATATGCATCATTAGAAAAATGCCAACGGACAGCTACTTCTGCCTTTTTTATCTTTCACTGTTTGTAACTTTCTTTCGCATCATTAAAGTTAAAAACAACAAATTAGCCGCAATACAAAAGCAAAGCCAAGAACTGTCCACAAAATATCCAAGACCCCGAAAAACAAAGTTGCATGTCTTGAAGCAAAGTCATATTTATGCACTGAGGGAAATGGGTTAGAAGAAAATAGTACAACTAAATTTAAAAGTGAATTTTAACTAACTTTTACATTTAAAACGCAAAATTTTCAAAGCAAGGAATTTTGGGGAGATATTCATAATCATTCCTATAAATATAAAATTTAACATTCATGCTCTCTTATAAAATAGTTAAAAATATTACAAAATGTACATCTAGCCTTGCTAATTATGGTATAATTAATAGTATATATATTTTAAATGACTTTTAACTATAAAAAAATATTTAAAGTGTGTAGTAGTTTTAAAATTAACTCAGAAATAAATATGGAATCATTTATTGCTTACATTCGTTCTTGATTTATTTTATAAAATACTTAAACCCATTCTACCTTCTCCCAGTGCACGGGAAAATTAGTTTCGTGTCCAAAAAAATTTCTTCATTTGCGGGTCACTAATTAGACGCGATTTGTGAGCCCCGACCTGACATGCAATCTCCCCCAAGTGGAAAAGGGGCCGCCACTGGAGGCGGGGGCACCCAAGAGGGGCCGCCTTTAAATGGCCAACATCTGCATAATTATGCGTTGTTGGTGGAAGGTGCTTATGCAGCTCAATGAATTTAATTGAGCAACATTAAGCGCCGAATAGCAGGGCTCTATCTCCCTTGTTTCTTATCAATTTGGCCTGGGAGAAATGGGGAAGCAGAAGAGGCAGCCTCGCGCGGTTCACTCAAATATAATTATTCTTAATATATATCTTTTACCCTCAGCGGGCACTTTTTTCCGGCTCTTTTCACCGTTTCTTTTCCAGGGCCATCACAGGAAGCTCGTAAGATTTCACCTGTCGCCGGCTTAGAAAGTGAAATTTGGTTTCAGTTTATATAGATATTTTTTTATTTGAGTTTTATTGCCTGAGAGTGAGACAATTTAAACAGAATAAGCCATTAATCAGTGCAATTAGTGTAACAATTGCTTATTGATATCATCGGATAGATGTGAATTTTTGGCAAGACAAATTTCCCAGATCTTAATGGCATTTTAATGGGAGCAGCGATCAGCTAGCCATGTGAGGCCCCTCAATTGCAGGGTGAAAGTTTATCGATTTATTTTTTGGAAGCTGCTGGCCAAGGAAAACTTGTGATATGCAAAAAAAAAAAGCTAAAAAGCCAGCCGATTGAAGCAAAACACTCTTTTTTAATGGCGAATCCAGACAATGCCATAAACTGCAACAATAAAGCAATAACAGTAACAATAACAATAATTGTAATAGCCAAAGTGCAATGCCAAGTCATCGTGATGCAGCACAGTGAGGCAATTATTATGGGTAATTTGCTTAAAACTCTAGCTTGAGGTTGAGTAGGAATAATCACTATATTATGTAGAATAGGAGAGTTCTTAGTGGCTCTTTAATTTGGAAAATAAATTAAGAACTAATACTGCTTTATAAGAACTTTAATTAATACAGCTAAGAAAAAATATTTGTTACCAACATCCAAGTATTTATTAATATTAAAATAATATAAATATTATATATTCCACATCTTTTTGATTTTCTCTGATACTAATTTCTCTTTTGACCCATCATTTAACAGTATTAAATATCAAAAATATATTTAAACAGAGAAATCCTTACAAGATTTTGCAAATCCTACAAACCACAGTGCCACGCAGAGGTGCGGCTGCAAAACGAAAGCCGAAAGATACAGAGATACGAGATGCAAGATACAAAATCATGCATCACAATGGGCAGAGGCACATGCATTGAAATTGAAAGTAACACACGACTGTGCACTGCAACTTGATGATTTTCTAATTACACAAAAGCCAACAGCCAAGAGCCAGAGATGACTCAAGTGGCCGATGCTCAGCGACGACGACGACTACGATGAACATTTTCCCGAAAGGTGTTAAGTATGCAAATGACGAGCAGCTCCAACAGTCATGTTGTAATATTTACAGCCAGGCACATGATCTCTGTGTGGGCGGGGCGACCGTTCTGCCCGAAAAAGCGACTGGTAAAAGTCGGCAGAGATTTTCTGTTTTTCTTCTGCCTGTGACCCCACAGCCCCACAGAGTCAGGCAACAGTAGGAGATTCGCATCTTTCAGATACTTTTACATGTACTTTCTCTACTTAGAGTTTGGCATCGCACAATTTTTTGCCTGCCTTTTAGGCCGCGCCTAATCGAAATTTGTGCGAAGTCTGGGAGGCTGGCAACCTGGAGACTGGCGGCTGGAGGTGGACCCGGAGGAGACCCCAAGATCAGCGGAGATCGGAGGCAGCGACAACGCTTTGATGTTGTAATTAACTTTCATTAGACTAACCAAACACGTTGCCAACTCCAAAGAAGCCCCAACACAACACACGAAATTATCGCAAAAAGGCTGCCAAAGAAATCTCTTCAAATTTGGAACTTCCGTAAGCGAATCTCGCATTTAAGTCTTTAGTTGCTTTTTTTCTCGCCGCGTTTTTTAATTTATTTATTTGGTTTTGTTTTTTGGCACTTCCAGGTATAAAGGGGAACAAACTAAATTTCACTTTCGCTACACAATATCAACAGCGATTTAAGTGTGTGCTATATTTAAGTATTTACTTGGTCAACAAAACAAAAAGTGAGCACAAGAAAGGCCAAATACACCTAAGATGGCAATACCCTGGAATTGCAGGAGTGGCTTTATAAGGGCTTTATTATATATCGAAGGGAAAAATGCTACAAAATTATAGCACTAAATGTGATATTGTAAATATTGTAAAGTTTGCTAAGTCGAACTTTAAAATAAAATATTGATGAAATGCAAAGTAGAATGATATTTTTAAAACTAAATTTGAGATCTTCTTTAATCTCACAAAAAGTGTTTTTTTAAATATCAATTTAAACTTATCCCAGGGTATCCTTAAGTCGACTACCCATCTCTATTTCCCCCGTGCAACTCCTATTTACTTTTCAACTATTTCTTTTGGTCATGCGAATACGTTTCCAAGGCGCGTTGATTGTTTTTCAGCCCCAAATGCCCCACCACCGCCCCCACCGCTACCCTTTCCCAAGGCAAACGAAAAGCGGTGAACAAAAAAAAAAAGACATTGGCCAAAAACGACAAACGATCCATGGGAAAGCCACAAAAACGGAGATTCAAGCATTCAAATGAGATGCGGAGAGACTTGAAGTATTTGCCTTGATTCCGCTCAATTGGCAATTTCGGAAAGAAAGTCCCCCTCATGCGCGTCCAAAACCAAATCCGCTGTCCAAGAATCCCGCAGAGCTGCAGTAAAGCCCCTCTTGGCCAACTACTTGGCTACCCAAAGAGATCGTGTCCGAGTGGCCCGCTGAGTAATTAATGACACGAACCCCGAAAAATCTCTTCACCCACCAGGTCCTCTTCTCCTAATTAAATAAACAAAATGAGTGTTTGCGAAAATGCGAAAATACCTCTAGGAGATAATACCCATAAGCTGCTTTATAATTAAAATAAAACTTTCCATTTTAGACAAAAAGGGTTAAAAAAGAAAATAAATCTAAACAAAATAAAAAGAAAATAAACAGAGAATATAAAAGCTTGCCTTAAGATGGGGTTTTACTAATTCTTAAAGTCAACTCTTATAGGAATTGTAAAGAAAATAATTAATTTATATCAATTTAAAGCTTATTAAAAAATCGTATTCTTATTCCAAAAAAGGCACAGTTCTTTCTTAGAGCAAACAGCATTTTCACTTTCCTTTTCAACAGGCAAAAACCCAGTTTGACTAGGAAAAAAATGGGTAAGAAAAAAATGGAAGGAAAAAATCACTTGAGGAAAAGCAAATTAATGAAAAAAAACCCATTGACAGCGGCGGCAACTGAAGATGTAGAAAAAAAAGAAAGAAAACCGAAGGCAGAAGGAAAAATATAATTTAGGTGCAAGAGAAAATTCAAGCGCATCATGTGAGGAAAGGTTGTTGTATTTTTTTTCTCCTCGACGACTCTTTCTACTTCATCACCATTGCATCCCATGGCTGGATGACAGAAATGATGATGAATACGCGTTGGCAGCCGGGGCCAATCCTCAATCCCCACTGTCTGCCCCCTCTGGGGAGCTCCCTGCCTCCGCAAGTGGATATGGCAACAAAGCCGCAGACATCATCAGCAGTTTTAACGGCTGCCAAAGTTGCCAACGCTTCCAACTTGCGGGTGTTGGTGGGGCGGCTCATGTTGTTGTTTCTGCTGTCCCTGTGTTGTTGCTGAGGTCTGTCACACCATCGGGTGAGTGACAGACATGTGAGGAACGATCTACACTAGGGATAAAGATTTAACTTAGAACTGGTGTTAAATACCAAATATTTTTAAAAATGCTTAAGGGGAAAATAGAGGGCTATCTAAGTGCCAGAGAAAATCTAACTGATTTAAGTGTTATTTCATTTTGCCCTAATTTAATATAATTATTAAAAATTTAAGCCACATTTTCCTGAGTGTAAATGTTCCTATTGGGTGGCATTGGTAGGTAGCTACCTTACCATTGCACTTAATGAAGCCACTTCCAACACAGAGCGGGCAAAAAAAATACAATGCCAGGCGGCGAGAGAGCGCAAAAAATGTTTCAATAATTTAATGCAAATGCACAATAACAATTGCATTTCTTTCCTCACCTTTACGGCCTTCCCTCATAAATATAACAATTTTCAAAATACATTTTTAATGAACTCATAAAAATCATTAAGACTCCCTGGCAATCCTTTGTCTCGGTCTCTGTGTGGTCTGGAGTTTGGCGCCGGAATGTCATGCGAGATGGCAGTTAAAGCAGATGGCGGATGTCAGATATGTTTCCATTTGCTGGCAGTTGCAACGCCGTGGAATTACCCGAGATAGGATCGCAAAATTAACTCTAAAAAGGTGATTTGAAAGGGGTATTTGAACTGGAGTTGAGGTGGCGCAAAATTCATAAGGAAATTGACAGAGATAAAGGTTGGATTTAAGGCGAATTAAATGGATGAAGCAAGACTTTAAAATGAAGATTAAATAATTAATTTAACTGCCGATTAGATAAGCGAATTAAATTCAAATAAATATAATAATTTAAAGGTATTTAATAACATATTAAAGCAAAAACACTACACAAAAATCGATCAAATTGGTATTTTATTTATTAAAATATTTGGTAAATAAAGATTGATTCAAATTAATTGAAATAGAGTCTACGAAAAATTAGTTTTAATTATTATTAAGAATAAATCATTAAGGTATTTCTACTAATCAGGTAGCTTTTCTACCACCGTAAATCCCCCTATAAATACCATATTAAATCTATTTTAAAACAATTCCCAATACCCTATTAATCTTTACCGATAATTCCCTGATGAATGTGAGAAAAGAAAACAATCTGGGATTATGGTAATTCAAAGACAAACCTTTCACCAGAAAAGAAATTCATGCCAAGTAACACCAATGATGTTAACATCATCCTTTTCTCGGTAGCAAAGAAGTTTAAGGAAATTAAATCAAAATATTTGGACAGCTTCCTTTGGCACATTTACAAATTAAAATTGGCAACAGCAAGCTGGAAGGAAGAGGAAAAACCAAAACAGCCTCAAGAGACGGGCGCTTGGGCGAAAAGGAAAATTTAGGAAGAGGGACAAGATACAGCTTCAGCTGGCAATTGAAGCTGAGTTTGAACTACGCAAACTGTCTTCAGAGGTTAGTGGTATCGGGGAGGAGGAAAACAGAGGCAGGGCTAATTAAGAGCGTGGGACGCCATCAACGAGCAATGGAAAACCACGGAAAATATGCACCCAACTTGGAAAATAGAAAACCGACAGGGACAGAAACATAGGGGAGAGAAAAAAGTAAAATCATGAAATATGATAAATATGCGAAACATTTTTACAAGCCAATTTTGTTATTTTTTTCTTCTTCTTGTCTTCAGACCCAGACTCTTCTTCAAAGATTGCTTTTATTTTTTCTCTTTCCTGAAAATGGGGTCAGGAAAAACACTTTCATTGGGCATAAAGAGGCAGAGTTGGTAGTTGGTTAGAAAACGGTTAGTTGGTAGAAAACTTCTTTATAAAGCCATTTCGGTCTTTGTTCGCTGTGAGAATGCAACGCACAAAACGAATGCTGAAATATGACATTGGAGATTGGAAATTGTATTAATTAATTTGCATATAAACCAGTCCAAGTCGAGGTCAGAAAAGCACTTGGGAAGCGTGGCTAAAGGTACACAGGGAAATAATAATTACATTTTAAGTTTCAGGTTGAAAAACTTGAGTGAAAACCTTATAAAATACTTTCATTTTTCAAAATATTTAAATATAAATTAATAATAATGTAATGTTAAAGTGTTAGGATACAAATGATGACTGAAATCGAAAAGTTCTTGAGAAAAATTTTGAGTTGACTTACAAAAAGGCATATTTAGTAAATAATAAATAAATAAATATTATTTACAATTTGTAACTGTTTTGTTATACAAAACAGTTTGTATTGTATTGTATTTAATTTTTTATTTAAAACAAGGAATATGTTGAATATATATAAGGGTTTTGTTTTCGCCTCAATAACACAGCTCAAAAACACTAATAATATACCTTTAAATCATCTATCTATCTAATAATAAAATAACTAAAACCAAGAATTATGCTTTTAAATTCCTATCCAATTTTCCCCTCAGTGTACAGATACAAAGACTATCTTCCACTCATAAGTTCTCGCTGCCCTGCACAGTTACGAAAAAAGAGAACCCAATGAAAGAAATGCAAATGCGTCGACGACGCCATACAAAAGACTTATGGCCAGACAAAAGGCCGAGTTATGTCCAGTTTGTTATCCAGTTTCTGGCCGGCGATGCTTCACCTCCTCAGTAGGTCATAACGTTTGACACCTTTTCGATATCTATGTATATATATAATATAGTCAATGGTCAGTGCAACTATCATAGCTTAGAGCAGCTTTAAGAGTTTGAAGCTCAACTCTTAACCTAGAGAAAACGACGCACAAACTAAGATTTATAGTTTAAATATGGTACTTGGTTGCATTAAAATATTTGTAAATAATATTATTCCCTCCAAAAGTAAACTTTTTAGTACTTCTTTAGACAATCTTTAGTAGTTTTAATATCCCCATAACATGGTTCTGCCCTTAAGAACTGTAATCCCAGCTAAGCTCCGCGAAATGGGGGTCATCTTAGGCCCCCGGAAATTGCCACTAAAAAGTATACTCAGAAAAGGATTTACGACCATAAAAATATTACACAAGCACTTATGGACACCGAAAATAACAGCCTTGGGCTCTACGGTTAGACAGTAAAAACCTAAAAAGAGAGCAAAGCGCCGAGGCCGAGAACAACTTCATTACGGCCTGACAATGATTAGAGAGAGCAGCGACAATTTGCGCGAGTTTATTGCGGTTTACGAGGAGTATTTCGGTCCCACAGACTCCCGCGCGAAGGTGATAACTTTCAACGGTTTCACGTTTGTAATTGTAATTGACTTTGTAGCTGCCTGATGCTGCTGCAGATGCAGCCAGAGCCAAGACGGAGGCTAAGACTTGAGATACAGCAAGAGCTACAGCTACCACTCGGCCCAGCCTGTGGGAAATTAATGAATTAAGCGGCGGCTTACAAGAAACAAAAAATGGAAATAAGTAATGCTCACATTACATTAGGCAGTAAACACAGAAACAAAAAGATTGGGTACTAAAAAGTATGAAAATTTATGTGAAAAACTACTATAAACTTGTCCTAAAAATACAAGATCATATTTCATGGTAAGTAATAATAATGGTAAGTAATTATTAAAATTGTTAAACAAATATCTTACACACATTTGAAGTTTAATTATTTGTTTCAGTTGCAATCAGGTCCAAATATTTATTTACTTCATCTTAATTTTTATTTTTCACACCACTCTTTTCACTCTATTTTATTTCCAGTGCACAAGAAGATGCGACGATGCCAAGTGGCAATGGCAGTGTATCGCGACTTTAACTCATTTCCACGACACTCAAATGAGCAAAAATTATTGCGGTTAAGTACGCGAGCGAAAAGATTTTCCAACTTCGGTGCAACTGGCTGGCTAAATCGGAAAGTAAGCTAAAGGAAAAGCCCCTCCTCCGCCGGCTTGTTAGAAGGAAAAGAAAACCAGCCAGAGACAGACTCAAAGCCAGATAGAGATAGAAAATTGCAATCCATCGTCGAGGGAATTTTCTCTGTTCCTTTGTCGCCGCGTTCGATGGCAGCGCGAATCGTGAATTAAATTTAAACGGCAGAAAAATACAAAATAAATAAATGGGACAAGTGAGCGAGCGACTAGCGAGATTGCAAAGAGTGTGGAAATTATAGGGCCTCCTAAGCGGGTATCTTCAAGTTTCCCGAGTTTGTCTTGTCATTGATACTTGGGATGTTGCCACAAGATAGGGGGAGGCAATGATGGAAGAAAGTTTGCCCTGGAAAAAGTCTGAAAAGGTCTTTAAAGGCATCCTTCTATGTATGTAGAATTTTAAAGAAAAATGCTCTCAATTTATGAGGTATTTAAGGTATTTAAAGCTCAAGACTTCCATAAATTTAACAAATTATTAATACATATTTTATTGAGATTGAATTATAACTCTCATTATAGTCCACAAATTTCACTATTTTCAAAATTATCTACCTATCATCTCAATTTTGAATAATAACAGAATTTTAACCTTTTCACTTAGTTTTCCTGCTACTAAGCTTCTGTAGCATCTGTATCTGAATTGAAACAGATAGATAGATACACAGTTCGATAGATTGATATCTAGATGGATAAAGAAATAGCGAGACTGAGAGGCTGGCAACCAAATTGGCACATTAGACAAATTGTAGCCAGGTTGAAGGAGAGTCTCCAACGGGGCCATGGCAAACATCTCAATAACAATATCACTAGAAATAGTAATAGTATCATCAGAAGCAGCAGACGCCACAAAAAGCGAGTCAAGGAAAACTGCAAATGCAAAAATGGAAAATGAAAAAAGGAAAAATGCCAATGCCAAAGCCAAAAGCTGAGGTGGCGACGGAAGAAAGTTGAATGAAACTTGCCATCGATCGTCATAAATCAAGCCGCAGAAAAGCCGCAGAGATTCATCAGTCAATCAGCCGAGTGGATCGGCAGATGCGATCAAATGTCAGGCCCACACCTCGTGGCTTTCAACCTTATATCCATCCAGTCACCATTTAAGCCATCATTGACCCATTTTCGAGTCGGGTCTATGGCTCCCGTCACCCCATCGTCTCATCACTGGGGAATAAGCCCCTATGGATCATGATGACAATGATATTAATGACGAGGATGATGCCTTCGCCTTCTCGACCATGTTCCGTAACGTGTTGCCATTTAATTGGCTTCGTGTGAAGTTCAGGAAAACTTTGCCAAATACCCCAGTATGGGGCCACATGTCATCCCAACCTCGAACACTTCCCACTTTACTCTGCTCCAGACTTTGACACTTTAGACTGGCTTGTCTAGCTGAAAAAAAAGTAAGAAAAAAGTGAGTGAACTACAAACAGTGCAGGCAAAAAGCAGGGAATGTCTAACTGAAGGTGTCTGCACAGATAGTATATTTAGAAATATGAAACCTGCTGGAAATACCCTTAAAATATTCATCAAGGAACCCTTTAGAGCTCAATTTGGGATATACTTTAAGGTAAGCTAGAAATATTTAAGGGTCCTTTAATATTTATTTTAATGGGGTTTGAGGGGTAATTATATTAAGTATAAGTTTCATATTTTAAAAAGGTTTTTATGGTTTAAAACATTTTATAAGTTTACCATTTCTCCGAGAAAAATCTTATAAATTATTCGCTCATTGTTATTTATAACACATAATCTACACTTAATCAGCTTTCTCATATCAATACATTCCAGTAAGGGTATTATATTCGCTCCCTTTATAAACTTCCTCAGCGTCTCGGATGTCGTCTAAAGAATTTCAAAGAATTTTTCGTCATGCGCTTTAATTAAATTTTGTCAGCCTTCTTTTTGTGTGGTGTCACGATGGCCCGAACAGACTTGTTGGTCTGGTCTTCGCAACAACCACTACTACTGCCACTGTTGGCCGGGCCCGGTCTTGTGGGTCTGCCTGACATTGTTGACAATGACTTTACTTTGTGTTGTGTGTGGCTGCTACTGTGATGTCACTCACATGACCGAAAAGAAAATAAATAAAATCAAATAAGAAGAAAAACTAAACTCAAATGGGAGCTGCTGCCGACTAAGATCGCATGGCATGTCCAAGAGCCAAACCAAATACATAATTACAAATTCATTTGGCACAATTATGCGGCACAGTTGCAATTGCCAAGTGCAATTGTTGCACACACAAACACGACACAGATTTAATTGCAATTGGCAAACGGGCGCAACAAGTGGCAAAGGAGACCCTGGCTCTGGCAAAGACAGAAATAAAATAAAAGCTACTAGAGGTGACACACTTAAAGTTAAGGTACGATTTTGACTCGGAAAATATACCTAAACGAGTTTAAATTAATTTAGTTTAAATAATCAAACTTCCTATTAATTCAATTTAGGAAAAATATCACTGATTTGACTTGGGTTTTTTTTATGTTTGTATATATGAAACCATTTTTTATAAAATGCTTTATTTTAATCTTCTTCGAAACACGAATCTGTGCTGAAAATGTCTTCGTCGTGACATATTATTTAAAGTCTCTATGTTGGGAAAATGTTTAAATAATTGTATTTTTTTAGTATATATATTTAAATGTTTAATTAAAAAATTTCTGAGTCTTTCTAAACACAAAAATGTGCTCAAAAAGTAAACATCACCTCTCATTTTTTTATTTTCTGAATTTATTAGTAAATCGATTTTTAAGAAATATTTTGTTTAACTTTATAAATGGTATGAAACTTTTTCAGAGAATTTAAACAATATATGTTGTAACTTTATATTTTATTTAAAATTTTTTAAAGATAATTTTACTAATATTTTAAACATACCTTATCCACTTTAGGTACCCAAAACACATTCCCATCACTTGCAAAAATCCAAAGGTAAACGCATGAAAATTGCTACCTCTACCGACGCGTTGGTAAATTAGAAAATTTAATGCGAAAGGTGCAGAGCGGAGTGGCGGGACGAATTTAAGGAAACTCGCAGCATTTGCCACGATTTTAATTTGTTTTCAGCTGCCATAATTCAGTCGAAGGGGACGATGCAACGCGATAAATGGAAATGAGCTGCAATTAGTTCGTGGGGGGTGTCAGTTTTATCTCCCTGGCGATATAAGGTTCCTCCGATAGCGGCAACTGGTTTCTGCAGCTGGCTTATCTAATGCGTGTGCATATGCGAATATATATACATATTTCTAGAAATGCAGAGATAAATTCTAGTTTGGCCAGTGCCGCCGCTTTCACATCGAGGAAACCGAAGCGAACCGAACTAAACTGAAACGTATCCCAGAGCATTATAATCGAGAAATAAGTGAAATAAAAATGAGGAGGCTGAACCAGTTGCCGGAAAAGCAGCTGCTGCAGGGGGGGAAAACTCAGAGTCAGTGGCATTTAGAATTTGTTGGTAATCGCTGCCATTTGTAACACACAATCCCAAGAATTCCAGAAGATTGAGGGCATTAGCAAAATTTATCGTCATCAATAGATCTTAATTGATTGTAGATTTTGTAGCAGGATTAATCAAAAGAGAAAATTAATCATGTAAGTGGAAAGGGACTAACTTAAATTATGTTTATTAGTAAAACAAACACACTATTTATAAGAAGGAAAAAATGTACTAATTCAAGGAGATTTTCTGTGGAAAATCCTAAAGAAATCTATTCAATTTACCGACTCTCCTAGCAGTATATAAAAATATATAGCTTAGCCGCTTAATCCATCCAAGATTACTTCATTTTATTGCATTGAACTTAAGCTGCGCCTCGGAGTAGCTCAGGTTAGCTCACAAAACAGTTAGAACAGTTTAAGCCAAGCCCAGGCGCTGATCATTTGTGCCATTAAATGGCTCTCTCAACCACACAGCATCTAGGCTTGCATCTGGTGTTTTAGGAGCATTTGACCCACAATTGCTGGCCAACCACCGCCACCAACTGGTCCAAACATCTTCACATCCTGATAGCCACCGAAAATTGCCGACTTAAGCATTTCGAAATCAATTTAGCAGACAATGGTAATTACCGCGGAAAAGCCGGCATATCAGTCTGCCAGTCTCCAGCTGGATCGCGATCTACCTGAAGATCTGGATCTGGACAGCTCTCTTATGGCGCGGATTATGCAATGGGCCACCGGTCGTTGGACATGATTGTTTCAACACTCACCATAAGCCTCCAAGTCAACGAACCTGTGACAGCTGGGCGCAAAACAAAAAATGGTGCAATCTTTTTAAGCAGAAACTAAAACAAAAACAAAAAGAAAATAAAGCCTTCAACCATTTCCCCCCACATATGCAACGGTACCTGGATATAAACTCAAAGTGGAACATTAAAGAACTTGCCCATTACGAAACGGCGAGTAACCGAAAAAAAAATTAAAGAAAAAGAGCTCCGACTACGTAGATACCCGCTTATGAATTCACCCACATTTTAAAAGTTGAAATCCGAGCTCGAATTTCGTATGTAAGCAGGCATGCAACTTGAGTCTCATAATTAATGGATGGCTAATGGTATGTGTCTTAATTTTATGTGTTACTTGTTGCATTAATTGAATTTATGGCATAAACATAAGAATAAACATCATCTTGCGATATATAATTATTTTATAAATCAGTATAATTATTTAATATTTATATATTTTGTCTCGAGCAACTGAATACACCCAATTCTTGTATGAATATTGAGGTATACGAGGGCATTCAAGAACCGCTGAGTGGCAACAGAAATCAGCCGGCAGGCAATAGCGGCAACTGCCACAAGTATACATAGATTTAATAATATATAGCTTTCAGAGCAAGGCAGCTAAGGAATCAGGAGCACCGACCACAGCGGCTACTTCGGGGGCGCCGCTAATGAGCACCCCGAGGAACCAAATGGAACCCGAGAACCTCGCCTATAGACAGATTCCCTGTTGCACACTTGTCATAAACAGCTAATAGACGCGTGCAGCGACAACTTGATTAATTGAAACTAAATGGGTTCGAGTCGGCAGATTGCAGGCAACAACGCTGCGTGCCGGACTGCAATTAGAAACAGTAAGAACTCCAGCTCACCTGAACGGAGGAGAACAGAACTCACCTGGGCAGAGGAGAACTGAGTTGATCTGGCAGGAAGTGCAGCTCGCAACTTGGGCACAATTAAGCAAATGACAAATGGCATAAAATTGCATGCAAAATGCTAAAATGCTAAAATGGCAAATTGCAAATGGTAGAAGGCGCCATCAGCTATGCCAGAGATCACCTTGGTCAGTGACCGGGCGGGCAACTAACTTGCAACAAACTAAACAGCAACTTCGGCCGCAACATGTTGCGCATTCCAAGAGCTGCTGCCCGTTAGTAGTTAGTCCGGTGCAGTTTTAATAAATTTAAATGTGGCCAGTGCAGGCCAGCCAGCCAGCCAGCCAGCTGAACAACAAAAGATGCTGTCATTTAAACGGCCAACGAGAATTGGTAATTGATGCTACATAACAACTCCACAGGGAGAAATGTCAATGGAAACGGTCATTAATTGGGTGAGTTATAATGTCTAAATGAACTACTTGTTGGGGGATTAAAGGAAACTTGCAGGAAGGCAAATAAAGGTTGGTATTTCTTACTGCAGAAGAATACCTCAACTCTTTTTAGTACCTGTATTATCAATAAAGTAATTAAGTCCTTTGTGCTTTAAATTTGTTATTTTGGAAGTTCATTTCAAGTGTAGCAATTTCAAAGTAATTGTTGTGCACTTTATATTTAAGGTATATTTTATAAAAATTGTTTAATTATATTTGATTAATATAAATGAAAAACAGTTCATAATCTTGTGTTGTCTTTACAAGAGTTCTTGGTAATTTTAAGGGCACTTCTTCAATATTTTCTTTAATAAAAATGTCTTATTTTGCCTTCTTCTTAAGTTAAATCACTTTTATAATAGTTTATTTACCAAAGAGGTATGGTTATCTTCCAGAAAAATATTTTTAAAGCAATTTTGTAATATTTTAAAACCTAGTTTCAGGAATGTTTGTACAACAGCAAGCGTGGCTGCTGATATGAGTGCTCCTGCTGATGTTGCAGATCCTATTGGAGCTACTCTTACTTCTGCTCCTGAAATTATCCATTCTCTTGGCTTATCGACCATTTATGTGAGCATTCGTTACCCACGTCTTGCATAATGCACGGCAGCCACTTGCAGAATCTGTATCTGCAACTCCAATTGCAACTGCAACTGTACCATCTGTGCTTCGGTGACTTTTGGACTCGTCGGCGATCAGGCACCGACCATTACACAAATAACAGCTAATAACAGTAATAATTCAAATTAATTTCGCACCATTTGAAATCATTATGTGATAAAGAGAAGATACCGGCGACGAGCCCAGCCACAGAGCACAGGCCAGAGAGTACCCAGGACCAAACGCGTACTGAGTGGAGGAGTATTGTACGAAAAAAGCTGTATCAAGATCGCTATTAAAATAAAAATGAAGACAAAACTTTGGCGGATAAAAAAGGAGCAGCGCTAAAATGGCACCGAAAATAGAGAGGAGAAGGAAACCCGAAGCGAAGGCAACCGAAAGCCAATAAAGTCTTGGCCAAAAGGAAAAAGTTGCACAGAAAAATTACCGCCAAAGACCAAAAGATCAAGCCAGGGGGAAATAAACAACAACAACAACAACAAAACGGCAGGAGGAAAAGCGGCTAAGAAAAAAAAGAAGATTGCTATTGGCACTTGAGCAGCAGCAGCAGCAGAAGCAGCCACATCGTGCTGCGTCTTCCTCTCTCTTTCACTCATTTAAGCTGCACTGAAAAAAAAATATTATTATACCCTTAGAAATATTATTAATATTATTAGTGTTGAGTATTAATTTAAAAGTCTTTGAGTACTTATTTATTTAACTAATAAAGGTATTTCATATTACTACGATTAATTGACTGCTTAAAATAATGTGAAGGACAGACTGAAGGACACACTGACGGACACACTGACGGACACACTGACGGACACACTGACGGACACACTGACGGACAAACTGACGGCCAGACTGACGCAAAGACTGAAGGATATCAAGAAGACATCATCATTGCATCTTCTGGCAAATATAAAAATGTGTCTCAAAAGGCCTTACTTCTGACAAAATAAAATATATTCATCTAATATGAATTAATGGCTAATTTCTTTCAGTGCAGCTCATGCTAAACAGTTGCAGCCTGCAGTAAAATAAGAAGAAGACAGCATAGAAAAAGGGCAAAAGCATTTTCATAGCTCAGTAAAGTTCAAGAGTTGCAGCGGTGCTACAGCAGTTGCTGTTGCTTGCTCTTGCTGCTGATGTTGCTGCTGTTGCTGCTGCTGTTGTGTTGTATGTTACACAGATGATCGTCGGTCGCATATTTTATGGCCAACAAAGAATGCAGACGCCGCCATTGCGTTGATGCTGCTGCTGCTGCTGTGTCCGCTGCATATGCGCAAAAGATAAGAGCCGAAGAAAGTTGCAAGTTGCGAGCTGCAACCACGCAACAGCAGCACCCACTCACCCGGCTGGAGCAGCAACATCTCCTAGGAGGAGTTAACAACTCAGGCGTTTATCCCATAATGATTATAAACGCCTTATGTGTGTCAGAGCCGGAGCCATATTGTCCAGTTTTCCACCCATTCCATGCTAATGAAGGAAGCGCCTGCAGCCTTGTCAACTACCATTCCCCCATTACTCTGCCTTTTCCTTTTTCTCCTTTGGGTTCTTTTTTATTTTCTTATTTTTTTTTTTTTTGGTTGGTTCTGGGTTCTGAGATGGCTCTGGGCTCTCTCCCATTAGGTGGCTCTAAAAAGGGCTAAGGAGACCAGCCTCTTTCTCACAAATTACACCACATTTGCCCCTGGCAACGAACACACAGTGAAGCAGCAACAGCAGCCAGATGGCAACCAGCAAACCAGCAACTAGCAACTTGCAACAAGCGACTTGCAACCCAGCAGTAGAACAAACATTTCCCGCATCTATCAGGTGCATTGATCTATGGCTATTTTTTTAATTAACGCTCGGTTTCTTTTATTGCGCGGCTACGTGAAAAATGAGAAGCTCCACAGCACCAGCAGCCGCAGCCGCAGTCTCTTCGCTGAACTTGAGCTTCGGTTTTCTTCTTGGCAACAATTTCTTATTAGTTCATTTCTTATTGTTTTATTGCCGTTCCCAGGCGGTAGGGAAATTGTTGGCAGCCAAATAGTTGACTAGAAAAATGAAAGGAACCAAGATAAAAAATGTCTAATGACGTATTTTATACTCTATGGAATGGGGGGGAAATATTATAGAGATTTTATACAGTTAAGAAATATTTAGAAGAGTTTAAAAATAATGCATCAAAGAATATACAAAATATATACGCTATAATTTGGACAGACAAAAATATGTGTCCAATGCAAATAAGTAGATTAATAATAAAAATATCCATTTGAATATATCCCTTTCTAATACCTTACTTAGGTTAACAAAACATAAAGGTTGCCTAATACATTTTTAAGTTTATTTTCTTAAAAAAATTTAAAATAACTATTTATTTAGTATTTGCCCTTAAAAATACAACTTTCGCTAGCTCAAATACCTTTTTTTTTAGAGTATAAATATGAGAACATCTTGAAATGGAAATGGATGAGCCCGTCGCCTGGGGTTCATTAGATGTTCTGGGCACGAACGGGGCTACAGATCACCCAGAGGGAGAAAGGTCTCGAGAAGTGATATCATGAAGACTCCGAGATCCAGAGAGAGTGGAGTGTTCGAAGTGGAGTATTTTCCGAACTGCAATTAAGAAGGCCGCGACAAATTATGTTTAATGCGAGGCCATTTAGCTAAATTGAGCCCGAAGAGAAACGTTGAATATTTCAGCTGGTTTCGGCCAAGAGGTGTTAGGTGCTAGAGAGAACGGCTGCGACGAGTACCAGTCCAAATCGATGACAGGCTAAACGAGCCGAGTTGACATTGAAGCGAAAGCGGCTAGAACCAGGCCGGCGTATCTTCTTGCCGTGTGTCTGGAATGACTAATTGAATGGGGGGACCTGTGCCTGGGCTCGTTTATCTTGCAGATACTCTGCACGGGTATCCGCCAGATAATGCCAAAAGGAAGGCGTGTGCCTGGCCTAATGGCTTCGCCCAGCAACATGTTGCAATTAGCACTCTGCATTTGTCAATTGACAACATTTGCTACCAAACTTGGCAACATGGAGAGAAAGCGCTCAGCTCTGCACACTCTCGCAAGCTCTCTTCGGAGATTCTCTGGTTGTCTGCGGAGATTCTCTGGGATTCTCCGATGGCCACTCTTCGGTTGCAACAACATGTTGGCTTCAAACCGGTCTCGGCCATGAACTTGGCGGTGAAAGAAGCCAAAAGCTAAAGCCTCAGCTCCAGCTCCAGTTGGGAGAAAAGTGCGCGCCGCGCCGCGTTTTCCGCTTGGAAATTTTTAAAAGACGCTGCCAGCCAGCGGCCTGGAACATTTGTAATCCGACGTTAGAAGTCAGCGGATCGTGGCCACCAGCAGTAGCTATATACATATCTCTCTCCCCCTGTGTGGATCCCAGACACCGAGACTGATACTGATTCCTGACTCTGGGACTCCTCTCGCGTGTGTGTCTGTGCCGAAAGATTGTTACTGGAGTTACTGTTAGTTGACACTAATACGAGCGGGTGAAATACGAGAAATACAAGAAAAACCGAACGTGAATCGCGAGTGCAAAAAAGAAAAAATACAACAAAAATCTAAGAACTACACAAATTAACGAAAAGAGAAAAATCAATTTAAATAAAATAACCAAGAAACTGAATCTGCAATGGTGCGGTTTAGCGCAGCCTGGAGCTGCCAATTGGCCCTGATTGCATTGGTTATGGCGGTATCCGCCTCCTCGGCGGATTATCCGGGCGTGATCGAGCTGGTGGGCTATAGCAATCGCCGGGCACGCACCTACTTCCAGGAGACACCGCGCTCCGCCCAACCGAATCCCATTCCCAGCCTGACCTCGGCCAAGACCCGTGCGGACATAGAGACGGTGAAGAGGAATATAAGGAAATATGATCGCCTGCTGGAGCTCGACACGAAGAATCTGCCGGAGCAGCAGAAGGACATGCTGGCCAGGATTGTGGAGCGAGTGGCCAGGCTGAAGGAGTCGCTGGACATTGAGGAGCAGCAGTTCAATCGCCAGGAGGCGACCACTGCCTCCAGGAGCAGCATTTCGAGCACCACGCAGCAGCAGAAGGAGACAGCGGAAACGGAAGCGGAGACAGAGCAGGATAGGGAACGCTTCGAGCAGAGCACACAGTCACCTACTGGAGCCACTGTCGAGGCTGAGACGGATCCCACTCTAGTCCTGGATGAGACCACGCTCCTGGAACTGCAAAACACAATGAACGAACAGGCGGCGATGAGCACCATCATGAAGGAGATGCCCACCACCACGGATGTGAGTCAGCAGGAAACGGAAGCGGAAGTGGAATCGGAATCGGAGGCCACGGATGAGGAGGGTGAAACCACTTCACCCAACCTCACCACCCAATCCGAACAGCAGGCGACCACCAGCGATGAATCCCTCACCGAATCCACCGATCCCGACGATCAGTTTGTGGCCGCCAGGTCGAACAACAATATAGCCGCCATAACGGCAGCCGATGATGCGGATGGCAGCACCACAACCACCGCCAATTCGGGCAGTCAACAGAGAACCCTGACCACCATGGGAAAGCTAAAGAACCGGGCCACCAAGCGACCCTTTGCCCACAAGGTCACCGCTGCCCTCAAGCGAGGAGGTCAGCGGCCAAGCAGCGTCAGTGCAGCAGCTGCCAATGCGGCTGCGGCCTCGAAACCCAGCAGCAGTGCCACCACCTCATCCACGGGCACTCTGAAGCAGAAGATCTCCACCACCAACAGTTTCCAGCAGAAGCAGCAGCAATCGAAGCCCTTGCAAAAGGTCACGCCCTCGATGGGTGCATCCTCTCCATCTTCAGCCTCGTCATCTGCTCCATCATCATCGCTGCCCTCGATCACCACCAACTCGGCAGCTCCTGCCTTGCCCATCGAACAGTTGTACACTCGCACGCCTCAGGCCAATATTCCTCTGGCCGCCGTCGCCGCAGCATCCTCCTCAGCAGCAGCCGCAGCCGCAGCAGGATCAACGGGAGGCACTCCAGCCACATACAGCAGCCAGCAGGATAGCATGGTCTACGATGGCCATGTGAACGCCTCGGCCCTGATCGACAGCCTCAACACGCACGCTCGCGAGGAGTACTACCAGCAGAAACTGGGAGCGGGCAACAAGGATAATAAGGTAAGTTATAAATTATTTTTTTAAATTTAATATTTAAAATATAAAGCATTAATTCTGAAGTATTAGTTCTTTAACGAACATTTTCCTGAAAATCTTTAATGAAGTAAACCTCTTCATAACTTTTTAAAATAAAAACCAAACACGATTTTGTATGCAATTATAAAGATCATAACAGATCAATCAATTTCGAAATTGAGAGCTACTTGTCATAACAAAATCAGAACATCCTCAAGCTTAACCCTTTTAAGCAGATTAAACTAATCTTGCAACTAAATGACCTCAAACATAGGTTCCTGAACCCATCTCCCAACACCCTTCTAACTGTCTTTCAAAGTTAGTTAAAATATGGTCCATTCTTTAAACTTAATTAGCAATGACCGACCTCCAAAGAATATTGCAGTTCAAAGGGGAATTGTAGAAAGGGGAAAGGCGACTACGCTAAAGCGCCTGTCAAGCTAAATACATATTTCCCAAGACAATGGGCCAAGACCACGGGACAGAGACATCTCTGGACCAAAACAAAAAAAAAAAAAAGAAATAGAAAAAACGGAAACCGTTTCGGGCAAAGCCAACAAAAACCAGAAGAACCCAAGTAAAACCCCGTTGAATGTCAAATGCAGAATTATTGGAACAACTTGACTCTCAAACTATAACAACAAAGCAACAAGCGATGACAATGACAACAAGAACCACAACAACGGCAACAACACCAGGGCATTGAAGGCACTGTAAGAGCCACTAAAAAAGTTCGGAACTGCACGGAAAAAAAATTAAAATTAGAAATAAGAAAAACATAATTTTAAAGAGCCTGCGACTTTCAAAAATTTAATGGTATATTTTATGCGTAATATAGTATTACCTTAAAATATTGAGAGGCGTGGAAAAGGGCCCATTTCAGTATTTTAGTTTTAACATTTAAAATACCAAAATACGCCTCTCTCCGCGCTTCTCAAAAAGTTAAGGTTATATTTAATACCTTAAGTTATTGAGAAGAGCGCATGTTAGTAATTTAGTTGTAACGTTTAAAATACTAAATTGTGCGTCTCTCCGCGATTCTCAAACAAGTTAGGTTAAACATTAATACATAAGGGATAAACGCATTAATATATGACCTTTACAGTTCCTACATTACCCCATAAAAGTACTTTCAAAAGGCTTATGCAGAAAATGTATATCTTTGATTAACTTTACACAATTTCAAGTAAACCAAAGATAGCTTACTCCAGTATAGAAAACCTTTACTCAAAGGAAAACTCCATCGTGGGCCCAATTTGTTGCAGTGCCTTGTATAGCTCTGCTGGGCTTGCTAACTTGGATAGTTGGCCAAAGCTGGCCACTTGTTATAAATGGAGCGCCTCCAGGCATTCGGCTTTCCATTGCAAATCGATTGTCATAAGCTGGAGGATGTAAACGGGGATGAAGGGAGAGCTCGGGCAGGAAAGCCGAACCGAAACATTCAATACAATTGTTGAGTGGGTCAGTTTGAGTTTCGGCCCGTTTTGTTTTTCGTTTTTGGTTTTTGGTTTTGTTTCTTTCCGCTGTTTTTTGATGACATGGACAAGGGAACTGGTCAAGCCTTATTAGATACAGTCAAGACAGACGGAAAACTGCAGCTTGCAGCGAGAGACAGCGATGAAGATGGAGGGCATCTGGCCGGAGGATCGGCAATGATTTGGGCAGCCAAACGCGCAGGCATCGGAATGCCTGGCAATTTGTTGCCACTACTGACCTATAAATTTTGATGTGCACCTAACAATGATGATTGGTAGTGGAGGCCGAAATGACTTCGCGTTTGAGTCGCTCTTGCGAGTCTCTGCGCAAACAACGACATAATTTATGGCCATAGTGCGATCGGTGCTATCGATGCAAGGCGACACACATAGCCCAGCTTCCTAGTTGCTAGCTCAAAGCTCGGAGCTCCTAAGCTCTTAGTTCTCTGCTCCTCAACTCCCAACCATCGACAGGTTGAGCAACTCACTTACCCGGCACACAGAAAGCAGAAGAAACTGGTTGAGTTCGCGTCGCTAGATTCTAAGTAGCCTAGACTTACCTGAAATGAGAAGAGAGGAGAATTAAACTAAATGAAAATGTTTCACTTGGCCATGGGTGGTTGAGTCACTGGTTCTATGGCGGTCGTGTGCCTAATTAAAATTGCAGTCACATATCCGCACCTAAATGGGTTGCCGAGACTGCGAGTGAGAGAGACCGGGAGACTGAGACCCCGACCAGTCTAATGAAGACTTTAATTGTTTGCTGCCTGGCTCAATCGATTGGCAAATTAATCGAACTGCTTTTGTGCGGTTAGCATCGTTTGATGCCGTTTTAAGTAAAGACTGTGAATGGCTACGATTATGGGTTGGCTCACTGGGAATGTTTGCTGGAATTTAAGAATGAGTTGGATTAGGCTTGGGTCCCAGTCTCCACAGAAAGTTAATCCCGGGGAAAGTTAAGACAGGAGTAGCCTCTCCTAATGCCAATCCCCAGAGGTGAGCGCAACGAACGAACTATGTTTCCCATGGATGTTGATTTTGATTAAACCAAATCCCATGATTCTCTAAGATCAGCTAAGATCCATGAGAAGCGCAGAGAGAGGTGCTGAGAATCATGAAATCAGGTGATTGTTAATGCCAAGTGCTATCCAGGATTTTCTTGTCCAAACAAACGATTTTACGACCAGCTTCCGCAGAGCTGACTTGGTTAATTAATAAATATTTCCCCAGCACCTGCAGTGTGTCGGCCCTGTGGAAATCTTGCAGACAGTAAACAAAACGAATTGAAAACCACTGAGTGAAAAGTGATCATTAATTACCATTGAATGCTCAGCCATCCAGCATCCAGCATGTTAATGGGCATCGAAAGGTCATAAAATCGAATCGAAGCTGCACAAGACAACGGCGCTCATCAGAGGAGACAAGAAGATAGAGGAGAGATGGAGAACTTTATGAGCTACCCATGGTCAGCTGGGGAGAATACCCCGAGGATGGTGATGATGACGCTTGATCAGCGGAGCGTCAAGCTCGGGCTGGGTCTTGATTGCCGGCTGTCGGTTACCGCTAGAAATATCATAAATTAACGATTAAGCGCAGATTTGTTTACGGTTACCGCAGAGGGAGATGCGGCGGATCTAGAAGAGAATGCCTTGGTTTGGTTTGGTTTTAGAACTGTGACCGCCGCGTGTAATTAACACATTGTTAAATAGATTTGTGGTATTGTTTCTGCCGCTTTTTTTTTGGCAACAATCGAAAGATGAAAGCATAATTGTTACATTGCCAACAAAAGAATTGGGGTTCGCTCTTCGTCTTCGCTAATTTGCATACAAATAATAATACAAGAGTCTCTTTTCCGAAAGGGAAGATAACAAAAACTTTCGCTGCTGCCAGGTTTGAATTTACACGCTTTCTTCTCGAAACACAATCGACTTAGAACTGCAAACGGGGCTAAAGACCAAAATGTATTTCGTTCCTTCGTTCGTTCGTTTGATTTGTTGTGTGTATATAGACACGCCGATTGTGCTTAATTATAGAGGGCAAAGCACCGTTAGTTAGTTGGTTAGTTAGCCAGTTCTACAATGGCTAGGTCATGTCTGATTCCGGCTGCGCGATCTTCTTCGCATGAGTTGCGAATTCCTGGTAGTATTTTCCCCTTTTACTTTGGGTGATGCAACCACAGCACCGCACAGCAACCGCATACGACTCTTTTTCACGCTTCCAACTCGGCTAATTAGTGGGGCAGGCAGAGGAGGATGAGGCAGTAGGAGGCCCAGAGGCCCGGAGGCTTGGCATGAGCCAAAGTAAGACCGACCACCACTCATAATAATTAATTATAGTCTTTGCCATATGCACATCGCACTAAGAAGCATCATCAGGAAATATAAATGCAGCTCTGTGATGGGCAGAGTCTATAGGGTATACCGACTTTTACACGATCAATAAAATATAGCGCCTTAAGGTAAAAAGTTAATAAGTTTTTTGAGCTGAGGAATGTAGGAAAGTAGGTATTATTATACAAGATATGGCAGGTATAAAACATTTAAATAATAGAGTTTTTGAGGCCGCATGGAGAATGGATTATTATTTTATAACGTAAGAGATAAGATCCCGGTTAACTCGACTTTAAATTATATATATTAGGTACAGCTGTATGTAATATATAAAATTAAGTTATTCAATTTGCATGAAATTGGGCAAGAAACTCACAAGTAATTTTCTGTACAAAGTTCTCAATAATTTAATAAAATAATTTACTAAAACAAATTGAATAAATGACACCTTATTGAGACAGGGAAAGAAAATAACCAACTAATGCAGGTAATTTCTAAAAACTAGTTCACGAAACCGACCATTAAATTCACTTAGCCCAGACACTCAGTTCAAGAAGCGTTTAGTCGGTTAGTTAGACATGAGTTTGCTGTATGACCTTTTCCCTCTAACAACGATCCAAGTGTAACAAACACCGCAATTCGATCACTTTCAAAAAGCAGCCAACTTTCGATGGCATTTTCTTCTTCTGTTTCTGCTGCACCAAAGTTCGACTCGTGCCTCGTTTGCCGTCAATGACACCGACAATTTCACAAGTCATAGAGCATATAATAATACCCTTGTAACCGAATGGAAAACTAACGCTGAAAAAAGTGAATTGCAGTTAATGTGAATTTCTAGAAATCATAACGTATACCATCAGAAAAAAAATACATATATATACAGAGCAAGTAAAAGAGAAAAGAGACGAAGGCGGTGCCAAATCAAAGACAAAAGGAAAACCCTCCTACGGTTCGTGAAAGAGTGTGAAATTTGTTGTCCATCGAACTGACAGCCAGACATCGGCAGCTGCCGCCGATTTTCCCTATAAATATATCTACACGATCGCAGCATATAAGGACGGCGGAGCAAGGCGGAAAAAGGCGTGACTTGGTCAGCAGATGATTGACATGCCAGAGTGCACTTATCGCCTGTTTGTTCGTGTGTGGGCCGATCAAAGAAGCCCTGAAAGGGAGCTGGAAAATCCGGGGGAAATCAGGCATGGAAATTTGGACAGCAAAGTGGGTTATCTCTAATTGAAAGCTGTTAAATGCCAGCTGAAAAATAAATGCAATGCAGGTGGTAAGAAGTAGAAAAAACCATGAATGAGTTGTAATAAAAAATATTTTAAGGGAAATAAATTGACTTTTTCATACCTATAAAAATAAATATCTGCTTGATAGAGTCTTCTAATGCGTAGGTAATTCCTTATCCAACACCATAACCACGTTTACTACATAACCACATGGCAATTCAAGAAGCTCATCAGCTTTCCAAGCTCTTGAATCAAAGAGTCAACACCCCGTACATCAAGAACTCTTCTCCTTCTCCTTCTCCAGCTCAAATATTTTCCCCCTGAGCATGATCCATTACATCACAAACACCGATTTTCCATAGAGATGAAGCGGGGGGGAAATTGGGGAAAGAGAGGTGGACCGGGCTTGCTTGGGTTAAACATTTACCGCTTTGTTTTATCAATTGCTTGTTAACACAAACACATGCCGACAGATAGAGAGAGAGATGATTGGAGCTGACCGTTAGAGCAGCGACATTAGACGCCCAAAGTTATGCTAATTTCAGATTGTTTGGAGGCAGCACAGGCTCCCGGAGAAATGATGATAGACCAAAGACAATGAAGATGATGATGATGATGATGATTCCATGGAAAACTGGTAGCAAGTTGCACAGTTGCAATAACACAGGGAGAAAATTTGAGGGAGTCAGAAAATAAAATAAAGTGTAAAACAAAATAACTAAATATAAATATTAAGCTTCACAAAATTTCTGATAGAAATTATTAAAGTAAGCATGGATTAGAAAAAAGACTTAGGGACGCTTTCTTACATGTTATCGATACTAATATCGATAAATTTTTTCCCTGTGCAACGGAAGCTGCAATTCTGCCATCGAATGCAAATGAAAGCAGCGATGCAGAAAGCCAAGGCGGCCGAGAGAAAGGGGCAGAGCGTTATGCACTCATATATGATTAGGAAAAATCGAACAATGCCCCAACAATCCAATCCAATCCAATCCAATCCAGTCGAAGACAATCCGACAAACACAGAAGAAAGCAGAGAAGCCGCCAATCTTGTCTGGCTTTCTAACTTGCTTGTTTTTGTTTTTGGGAAAGGGTTTTTCTGTTTGTGTTTCTATTTCTGTTTCAGTTTCTGCGATGATTTATTACAACTTTTACTAGCAATTAGAGTTGAGGGGAAATGGGCGGAAGATCTCACCCACTAATAACAGTAATTTATTTGTCCAACCAGCGAAAATTATTTCTCTTTGATTGGTCATCACACAAACACCATAAATTAACCAACAAAAAGAAAAAAAAACTAAGAGAAAAACATAAAACACTAAAGCAGAATCCCAGAAATGCGAAATGAAAAGTGAAATCCGGCAAAGGGTCAGCAGACAAAAGGCAAAACAAAGACCATAAAGGCCGCAGCAAAGAAAAGGAAAAAAGCAAGAGTAAAAATAGACTTTGAGGTAGCCAAGCCAGCAAAGCGGCTTTTCAATTAACCCAAGAACCAAGTCAGATATCTATTTGGTATCGGCCGACTGCCTACTGTGCCCATTCCATAATTTATCGTGCTATTCGCAATTTATGGCAATGACTCGAGCATCCAGAATTGGCCATTTGGCCAAAGCATTTATCTCGCCGCATGCTATACAATTACGGATTGGCGAGACAACTCTTCAAGATCTCTGCAAGATCATCACTGGGCGCCTATTTACCAAACCTAATGAAGAAGGCATTCAGGAGATGACTTTCAGATAGGCTGATGGAGTTACTAATAGCTGCGAAGGAGGACAAAATCAATAAGGGATCCGGTTTTATATACTTTAAATATTTTAGAAATATGTTCCTTCAGGGAAAGGACTAATTTCTTTATAAGGAATACATAGTTACCCTATAAGTAATATCTACTCATATTAATAGTAATTTTAACTCAATATCTTTACCACTTTTATTTATATTTCCATGTGTTCTTGAACATTAAAATATTTGCATTAAAACCTACCACAAATATCTTTAAAATAAACCCAGTAAAGCCTACGAATACCCTACAAAAAAGAACCCCAGAAATTGCCATTCAAAGAGATCATTTGTCTCGTCCAAGATCATGCAGATCGTGCAGCTACAAGACATTGATATACTAATGAGGCCTGCACTTTCCATTGAACGATACGAGTGAGAGTGTAAATAATCATTAAGGCCGACTGCCAAAAACAAACTACATCAAGTTGGGCTAAAACAAACCTGACACCTAGACACCGGCAAAGGTGTGTGGGTTGCCCGGGCAGTGGAGATATATCCTCGATCCCCCGTAGCATTAGCAACTCCCACACACCGAAACCGAAACGACTCACGACCAAATTAAGATCTCACAGCATTTGGCAAACTAATTGCAAATGTCTCTACTACAAGTCAAAGGGGGCCCCGCGAGATGCCCTCGAGTTTGGGGGGGAACACAACAACTGCAGCTATTTGCATTACAGAGACCCAAACGACCTATGAGATACTTGCCACATCTTTCATTCGCCGTCTCCTCTCATCCTGGCCATCGAATCTGTGTCTTTTCCTTTGTCTTTTGGCGCAGTTTTTCGTTTTTCCTATGTAGGAGGCGATTCAAATGCGGCCGTTCTCTCTTCTTGTCACAAACGAAGTGTTCTTTATTTCTTCGTTCCGTTCCTTCTTAGCCTATTACATGTATGTATTGGTGTGTCAGTTGCTGATCGTGCGAACGGGACGCACAAAGTAGTGTCCGTAAGCACGATCTTAACATTAGCGTAATATTGTACTTAAAACTAAGAGTATGTATATCTAGGACTGTATGTACAATCACTGTGTGTATGTTACGGTAGTGTGCCTGCTTGCTACAATCGGCCATCCTGACCGGAGAGCTCCTGATCTCTACAAACATGTTAACTTTTACTTTTGTTTATCCATGGGCGCATATTTGCTACTGCCCAAACTCCCTTGTATGGAAGTCTAGACTGTTGAAAACCTTCAACGTCCTCCACGACATACCTATCGTTACGCAAAACTTTTGTTATTCTATATGGACCTTTGAACTTGGGGATTAATTTTTTGGATACGCCTATATGCGAGTCGAAATTCTTGATCATCACCAAATCTTCTTTTTCATACTTA